>JBDJHY010751543.1:0-15522 GCA_039654485.1 Withania somnifera | reverse complement strand
AGAGTACCAAGGGTCAAACTAGCCTAAATTCACCATTCCAGAGCTTATGGAAGTGTCAAAACTCTGAGCTGGCACTCCAAAGACGAAAAAACCCTCCCAAGATCCACTTAGGCCTTAAACTTAACTAAAATTTACAAATTGGTACAAATTGCAAACAAAAACTCTGAAACACAAACTTAAGGTCAATCTCGACTTTGTTTGGCATACCGGATCTAATAGAAATGTCAAAATTTAATTTCTAGCTCATTTTGAAGGAAAGTTGACTTTGGTCAATGAGTACTTCATTTTAAGCTCTAAAATAGAAAAAATTGAGATATTTCTCAACCGAGCCACCATGGATCCGAACTACCGATCCCAACAAAACATAAATGACCTGGGGAAACTACTAAAATACTCTAGAACACAAAACATAGCGTATTTATCATAAATGATGGTAAGGGTCATTACATTATGCCACTAACTCATACAAAGAGTCCTTTTAACCCTATCAATACCCAATAAAAAAGTCCACCCCACGGTAAGAAGGTTACATCTAGAAAACCAAAAGAATGACTCGTAAGATAAGTTTGATGAAATAGACTAGGGTACTAGTAGTAAACCATCATAACTTTCCTCTCCCATCTCAATCTTAATCAAGTATGAAAATTCTTATTTTTTATCATAATTAGGAGGAATTACCTCATTTTAGGGTCATAAATCCTACAACAATAATAGATAATATAACATTAATAAGTAGTCATTGTCATGTAAATGCTAAGTCAAAATACCCATACCAGTGTGGTACATATGCACATCACAGCAATGTCAAAATAAACCTTTGACCTTTTTTTCATAACATTAATAGCCTTATTTTACAGTAATGCTAGAATGAACCTCCAACCTTACTTTTATATCATAAATATTATCATATCATAGTAATGACAAAATGACTTGAACCCTTTCTTTTGTATCGTTAATATTTCCATTACCATATCGAAATACAAAATTCAACCATAATTATAAATATATAAGTGAAAAAGACTATGACGTAAAAAAATTAAGCTACATGGGAAAATAATCAAATACACTATTAAGCATAGAAATAAAAACCCACACATGGGTGAAACATCAAATGGTAAATAAATAGAGTTCATGTAACCCCATCTAGGTATCTCAAAAGTTACATAATATAAAACTAAATAGAAATTAACTTTTTATAACAAGTTTTATTCTTTTATTATAACTCTACATGTTTCACCCCAGTGTTTGGATGGATACTTATTACTTCACCTGTACAGAAACCTCCAATTATTCCCCATTACTCTTAATTACAAGAAATAGCACATAAGCACCTGAGCCATTTTATAGAAGGGTTAAGAACTTCTACTTGCCTTGATTTAAAGAAAATAAGTCATAGGTGAGCCTTTCCTAGATGTAAAGCCTTTGGATCTGCGAAATATAGTCAAATATGGATTAAGCATGAGAAAATATGAACAATGATATCCATGTTGCTAAATCAATAAAAGGTCACCTTAAAAGGTCACAAATGAGGCATAAGGGTAAATCCATAATTTTTTTTAAGGATCATGTTACCCATGTTTAAAGATATCAAATACGAAATTTGGTTGAAAACAGAGTAAAATTTGCCCTTAATAACTCAAAAATATCAAATCATGTTTTCTTTAAATAATCCCAAACTTTACACTCTAAAACCAATTTTTGATGTTAAAATCATGAAATAATAAAAGTGTAATAAAGGATAAATGATTAAAAAGCTTTCCCAATAGCCTTGTCTCAGGATCTATCTTTCCAAATACCTTGATATAAGCTCTCAAGGTCTAAAAATGGGAAATAGGAAAATAGCTCATCTAAAAGATTTTAAGTCATTGAAATTTATATACCTTCATGATCATGACACTACTCACGTGATCATGATGAGTAGTATGAATGGGGTCGTAAAAAGGCCTACACAATTGTGATGTGCCCTTGACATGATCATAATTGAGAGGGAACTGGACCTACGCAATTGTGATGAAGAGGCTACCAAAATGATGTAGTTTTGACACTCTGCATGCAATTATGATGAAAAATGGTAACATGCACCAGAGACAACAAGTAGCAGCTAAAGCAACAAGGAAGGAATTTCTAAATATACCCAAGGGATACATTTGGAATCCCATCTACACAATAAAACACAAATTACCCTACTAAATTTGAAAACCTAAAAGGATAAATTTATCCTGTTAGGTGAGTTAGAACACAACAGTTTAATTCTACAATATAAATTATAAGAACACAATAGTAAGGATAAATTTATCTTGTTACGTGAGTTAGAAAAAAATTAGAATTTGATTCTCTAATTATCAATTATTGACAACAGTAAGACTTTAATCGTAAAACACCACACTATCTCACCTAACAAGATAAAATTATCAGAAAACCTATAACAAAAAATAAAATTCCTTCTAAACTAATTCTACATCATGAAAATGACTGAAATGTAAAGTTTTGTTTCGACACTCGAAACTCTAAATATTGAATAAAATAAACGTTCAACTTAAGGACTTTCAAAATTAAAAATATTTCAAAACTCTCAATTTTTTGTCCAGTTAAAAAATTAACTACACATATAAATCAAATATATTCCAAAACAACTACCACGAAGGGAAAATAATAATTTTGTCAGAAAAATCTAAAAAATAACCTCAGGGTCATTACATGAGTCTATCTATTTATCAGTTGTAGTTTGACTAATGAAATATGAAATTGGAGTATCCTTCAAGCTATTATGAATTTTAGGGTTTTTGTTTTTATGGAACTGGTTAATCCATAGTTGAACATACCCTAAGAATTTTTATTAGGAAAAGAAATTGATTTTTAGTTTAGGATTGTTGTAAGATAAAATTCATTATTTTTTAAAGGGTTGCGTGTTGTTTTATAAAAATAAGGGTGATCTTGAAAATTATAAGTTTAGGACATACTCATTTAAGCAGACTCCCAATGAAAGGATGGTTCCAACTAAGGATATGCACTATTTATCTCTTATTTCAATGAATGAGGTTGTATGCATCGATGAGTTTTGTCCCACATATGATATGGAAACAAAAAATTAAAGGTCGTCAAGTGTCCTTTCTCATCCATTAGATGAAGAGTCTCAGAAATAGTTTGATAGAACGTATCTTAATTTTTCAAGAGAATAAAGAAATACTAAATTGAGCTTGTGTGCAGTTTATTTAACACCATTTTCTAATTTTGTTGTACCTTATTCTTGTTGGCCTACATTCATTATTTTCATATAATCACCCACCTGAAATGTGTATGAAAGTTCTCTACATATTCCCATGTTGTATGGTATTGGATTCACATAATAAAAAAAGCTTCATCAATGTTTATATGCAACCATTGATGGATGAACTAAAATAATTATATTCTTAAGGTATAGTGACATATAATATACTACTAAGAAGAATTTTGTTATTCATGCTTCTTTAATGTGGACTATTAATTATTTTTCTATGTATGATGTGCTTTCTAGTTGAATGACTACTAGAAAGTTAGCTTTTCCATTCATAGGAAATAGTAAAGAGTTTTTTTTAAAACACGAATGCAAAAATTACTGATTGTGTTGTCATTGCTAGTTATTTTAACGTACTATGAGATTAGAGAAAACAAAAATGCATTAGAAAAGAATAAGATTAAAAATAATCTATCGGCTCCATCACTATCAGGGAATGATATTTGAGAGAGAGTTTGTGACTTACCTAAAGTTACATAAGCTTCATCTTCTAGAACTTTTACATATTATGTTTAACATAATTAGAATAAATAGATTATATTTTGGGAGTTATCATATTGGAAAATTAATCTTGATGTGATGCACATTGAAAAAAATTATTTTGTTAATTTTTTTAATGTAATGATGAATATTAAGAACAAGATAAAAGACAATCAAAAATATAGAATTGACCTAAAGGAATATCGCAGGCGAAAGAATTTGTGGTTTCAGGAATGTCATGTCCCAAAATCCCAAGTTGTGATGGAACTTGTATTAACCCACCTAGATAGGTAAGCCTGTAATTCAATAAGGGTAAATGCAAAAAGTAATGAATCAATAAGAAGAAAAGAAGGGATAAAAGATGAATCCAACTAATAAACCACCCGAAATTGGTATCACCGTGTACAAGCCTCTAAATGAACAATAATACAAAGATGAAATAAATAGGTGATTCTTTGATTCTTGATCACCATTGAAATACATCAATATTCTCACCTTGAACTCGAGAGATGACAAGTAAAATCCTCTTGAAAGAGCATTGATGAGAGTTGATTTATTTTTTTTATAGAGAACCTCATGATATGGTTCAAATGCTTGAAGTGATAGCTATAAATAATACTAAAAAATAGGTCCTAAATGAAAATGGAAGACCTTGCCTCTCCACTTGAAATATGCATTTTTGGGAGAAGGGGATACTTTGCCTATTATTCTCTCTTATTGAGCTATCAAAATTTCAAATGAGTGTATAATTAGTTCTGCTCAAGACCAAAAAGAGAGAAATAGAGTGGCATATTTCTTATATCCATGGTGTTAATTTGTCTTTCTGTATGCATGTGATATTTATGGAGGGGAGGATCAAACCTAGAGCACAACATTAATGAAGGTCAATTCGCCAATAAAAGGGGTAGTGAGAAAAAAAGTGATTAAGTTGTGAAATGTTGGCATTGTGTATCCTATTGTAATAGCAATTGGGTCAATCCAGTATAGTTTTTCCCAAAGAAAGGGGGCATGATAGTGATTACCAATGATGAAAATGAATTTATCCTTCCTCGCACTTTCAATAGATTGCAAATTTTTGTTTATCATTGAAAGCTTAATGAGACCAAACAGAAAGATCACTACCTTATTATATTCATCGATTAGATGTTGGATAATCCTATTTGTCAGTATATTTTTTTTCTCTTGATGCGTATAATCTGGAAAAAATTACATCACTATAGAACTCGAGGATCAGGACAAGAAAACTTTCACATATCCATATAGTACCTATGCTTTTAAGAGACTACATGACAAAAAAATTTCTATGACATGGTAAAAGACTTCGTAGAAGTCTTAAGGATGTATTTTTCAATGATTGGACATTTATTTGATGTTTTCTTAAGGAATCTAGACCGAGTATTGGCCAGATGCGAGGAGGCCAACCTAGTATTAAACTGGGAGAAATGTCATGTTGGGTCAAACAGGGTACTTTACTTGGACAGAAGGTGTCATGTAGTGGGTTGGAGGTGGATAAAGCAAAGGTAGAAGTTAATAAGAAGCTTCCTCATCCTGTATTTATGAAGTGGATGCGAGTTTTTCTTAGTCATGTTGGCTTCTATAGATGATTTATAAAAGACTTGTCATGGATAGTCAAAACATTGTATAAATTCATGAAAAAGAAGTCAAGTTTAAGTTTAGGGCTGACTGTATTGTATCTTTCGAAAAGTTGAAGAAAAAGTTGACAGAGTCTCCTATTCCTGTGGCTCAAGATTGGGAGCTTCCAATTGATCTCACATATGATGCAAGCGATGTGGTTGTGGGTGCTTCTTTGGGGCAGAGAAAGAATAGATTTTCTACTTTATGAACAACACCAACAAGTCTCTGGATAATGGTCAAGCAAATTATACAATGAAAGAGAAAGAGATGTTGCCAATAGTGTATGATTTTGATTTCAGAGCATATTTGGTGAGAATAGAGGTAATAATTCACACAGATCATGCAAAAATTTGATATTATTCAATAAGAATGATGCAAAACCCAGTTGATCAGATGGATATTATTGTTCTAGGATTTGATTTTGAGACTCGGGACCAAAAAGGTGCAGCGAGTCAAGTAGCAGACCATCTATCGAGGTCGGAAGATCGATCACATAATAATGCGGGGGCGTTGAACATAAGATATGAAGTTCCTGATGAGAAACTCCTACATCAACATATTGGAGATGTCCCTTGGTATGGTAATATCAATAATCTACTTATGAGTGTGGTGTATCCCATAGAAACAAGTTATCAACATAGATGAAAGTTGTGGCATGACTCTCAATTTTACGTTTGGGATGATCCATACTTATTCAAAGATGGAATACATCAAATGGTTCGAAGATGCATTCGAAGTGTGAAGAAAATGGATATTAGAGAGATGTCATGCCTCTTCTTATGAAGGCCATCGTAGTGGTGAGTGGACTGCTCACAGCTACATGTCGAGGTTTTTTGGACAACTCCATTTATGGATGTGGTGGCCTTTGTAAAAGGAAGTGATTATTGTTAGAGAATGAGAGGTATTTCTAGGAGGCACAATATACCTCTTAATAAAATTCTAAAGCTGGAAATATTTGACGTATGGGGATCTATTTATGGGTCCCTGTCCACCCTTATGTGGAAATAAATTAATTTTAGTGGCTTTTGAAAATGTGTTCAAATAATTAAAGGTAGCGGATATTCGTACTAATAACTCAAAGCTGATGATAAAGTTCATCAAGAAGAACATATTCACAAAGTTTGGAACTCTAAAGCCATAATAAGCAATAAGGGTTCTCACTTTGTAAATGTGTGGTTTAAAAATTAGCTGACCGAGTATGGGGTTAGGCATAAGGTGGACACTACATATTATCCACAAAAATATGGCCAAGTAAAGGTGTTGATTTATGAGATAAAGCATTTCAATACTTGATTTCTCAAGTCATAAGGTCACCTACATCCTACTGTAGGAGAACCACCCAACAAATATAGAAAGATAAAGTAATAAACAAAAGAGGAAGATAATAGCATAAGCAAAGGGTTGAACACATAAAAATCTAGTACAATAAAAGAAATTCCTAAAATTTGGTAAACTAGTACATGAGCCTCTAAGAAAATAAATACAAAGTCTGACGTGATGATGTAATATTTTTCTACAATAGTAAAAATGATAGAAATCAAAGATAGAGAGAGGTAAAGGCAAGCTCCAAATAGCAGAAGCCATCATCTTACTCAGATCATCATAATCAACACTATCAAGAACGAGGGGTGAACACACGTACTCAGTCTGCACCAAAATATGCAAAAGTATAGTATGAGTACCAAAACAACGGGTACACAATAATCTAGGCTGACTGGGCTCATATAGGAAATAAAAGGAGTAAGTAGCAGATAATGAAGGAATAGGTCACATCATACAAAGAGGACCAGTGTAGGCAAGTAATGCTAGCTTCAGATAAGTGAAGTAAACAAGGAACATTCAATAGAGCTAGCTTACCAATGTAACAGAAGCACTCAATTGAAAAGGTGAGGACATACTTGAGTCCTTGCAATAGATAACCAAGTGATACAAAATGAGCAAGAGCGGTATATGGTAACCTCAATAATTGTTGAAGGAAGGAAACATGATCAAATGAAAACCTATACATAAATACCAATTAAGGTCATGAGAAGATAACAAGAAGTAACAACTACTTAATATAGATAAGGAATTAAATAAACATAAATAAATATGCTGAAATACCATTCTATAAAAAGGTAAAAACAAGTATATCTCACCCGCTGACATCTCATATTACTAAAAGGTAGAAATAGGGAAAAGAAGTTGGGAATGTAACACAAACATGGACGAAAATAATAGTAGTGCAGATGAAGTGTAAATATGTATGCTCCGCCTATGATTCCGGTAAGAAGGAGCCACAAAAAGATTTCCCGACATATCTAAGATTAAATGCCATCCCCTGGTCATAGGCATACTAGTGCTACGTGGCAGGTCCCATGGAAGGAATCCATACTTACAATCTCATAACTGGATATGATGATGTTAGTGCATGCATCAATGCCGGACATATAATGTCAATAGAGGTTTGTCCTTCACCAAGTGTTGAGCTGGAATAATCAAATTATTTAACATAAGCCTGGCCTTTACTAAGTATGAAGCTTTCATAATCAATATAATCTAGAAAACTTCTTGGCCTTCACCAAGTCAAGAGCTGGAATAGTCAATATAATCTCAACAGACACTTGACCTTCACCAAGTCTGGAGCTGTAATAATTATTATAATCTCAACAGACCCCTGGCCTTCACCAAGTCTGAAGATGGCATAATAAATATATGTCATTTGGGAATCCCTACATACCTTAGAATTACGGGTCTAGATGCATGTGCTCAGATTCCACAAAGCATAAAGCCAATAAAAAATTCAATATTTGTGCCAGAACTTCACCTTGACTAAAATTAGATAATGGATAATACTCATCATACGACATCATTTCTAAGCTATAAGTGCTAAAAAGGTTATGTACCCAGTGCCAGATTTTAGGGCCAAGATTAAAGTAGTAGAAAATAGTAGTACCAGGTGTCCAGTAGACAATGGGGTCTTAGAATAATCTAAGAAAATCATAAAACATTTTATTAAAGTAAAGAGTCCGCTTAAAATCAAATTTCATATCAAGATTAGTCGGTAATATCTAAATCTCTATGATCATATAATTGTCCCTGCTTATTTTCATTATCAAATTCCCAAAGTAATGCAAGTAAACTCTACACAAAAATGGGCCTTTAAGGCAAAATTAATATCTGAAATTCGTGTTCAACAATGCCATGTAATTTTTTAAAATCACCAATACTGGGATCTTGTCCATAAACTGTAGAAAATAGTGCATTAAAGCTCTATAACATGATATTGAAATGCATGACTGATATGCGCACAATCACATCCAAGGATCACAGGATGTCTTATCGGCTCTGCACGACCTCGAAATCACTACACCAAGCATAACCAACCAAATTGATGATCTGGGCTGACGAACATTTCCAATAATCTCATAAACTATGTTCCAGAGTCATTGCAGAACACATGGTAATCTAAGCCCAAATACAACATCAATACATAATTAATAACCCAACTAAATAAGAGGATAGGATCACGAGTACCAACCCAGAATTCCCAACCTATATTGCTAAATAGTACCATTATTTCTTATCTAGGCCAAGTCTAAGATCGTAAGTCGTAGCCTACCTATCCTCTAAAGACAAGCTCACAATACTATGTAGAAGATGCTCAGACTTCTAAAAAACTTCAAAAAATGAACAACAAGCTCGAACGATCACGACACTAGAAAAATTATAACCTACACATTAATATGACTCCAGTGTACTCATACAACTATGAAAATAACCAGGGTCAAAATTTGGGTCAAAATGGGGCCTATGTGACTGCGAACCCAAAACTCTAAACAAGAGTTATAAAAATGTTGGCCACATCGTAGGGAACTCAAACCCAAAAATTGGAGTTAAAATAAGAAATAACTAAGCTTGAATTCATGATATAATGTGAAGAATACACATGAGAATTTGGGAAATTTTGGAAGAAAATCAGAGAATTAAGGATTGAACATACGAAATAATGATGGAAAAGTGATTATAAATCTTCCCCAACACTTTCCAAGCTCAATAAACCCAAAATATTTATGTTCATCAATGGAGGTTTTTAAGAAGAATAAGGTGGGGTTTAAGATGAAATTTTAGGGAATTTGGAATGGAAATAAACTAATAATTAATGGGTATTTGAAGAAGTTTAGTTTCCCAGTTCACCCAATAACATATGAAAGCACCCAAGAATTTCAATGAGGTTTTGATAGTGTTTGGGGTTAAAAAGATGATAAAATGCTGATAAATCGGTCCTAACCGATAAATCGGTCTAATGGCCGGTTTATCGACTGCACCAAATGACAACAATTATAGATTTTTGAAAATTGGCCTCCGGGCCCAAATGGAGTCCAATACACAAGAAAAAGTATGAAATTTGCATGAATCATTACTCTAAACTCGGCAGAACAAACAAAATTCAAATTCGACATTATTTTGATGAAATTTTTACCAAATTCAACACTTTGCCAAAATTTGATTTTCCAACCAAGTGCTTAAAATGAGCTCAGATGGTCCAAAACTTAGAATAACAACTTATTTAACCCAAAATTGATATTCCAGAGCTATTGGAGCAGTCGAATTTCCAATTTGAGGCTCCGATCACAAAATGACCATCCAAGCTCCACATATGAACTTGAAAGTTCATAAAACATGCTAAATGAGAAGAACTCACAACGGGGGCTACCAGATACGAACTAGTGATTCTCTAGATCAAAATCCACATTATGGAGTTGACAAAATTGTCAAAATTTCATTCCAAGTTCATTTTCCAGGAATGTTGACTAGAGTCAACGATATCATAAGTTAAGGCTTTAATATAAGGAAACAAACATAATAACCAAACAAACGACCCAAAAAGCGAACTACCTATTCTGATAAGTTATAAATGACTTAGGGCCTCTACATTGAGTCTCTATGATACAAGAAGATGCAAAAGACCCAAAAATGATCGAAAGGGTCATTACAACATCTACTACTAAGAAGACTTTCATCCCTAAAAGTCCAAAGAAGAAGAAGAGAAGGCATTGAACTCTGTCATAGGATAAAACCAACCACACAAGTCCTTCTCGGCAAAAAAAACGATTCTTATGGAAAGGGAGCTCATCCATGAGACTCCAACTGCCAGAAACTCAAAAGTCAGTTACTTCTCAAAAAGCACTAACCGAAGTGATCACCGGCTCACATAGAAATGCCAAAACCATTAACGAGACTTAAAAAAACTCTTTTCAAAATACTCCACTTATATTTGAAGTAAACCCAAAGAACTAAAAAAGGGAGAAACAAGAACGAGTGGCCAACGGAAGATTAAAACCAAGAATCAATTCTCATATCGCACCAACCAAGCATTAAAACATAAATCATACACCAACTCATTACTAGAATTCTGAACTCCAAAACTATCATAAGATCTAAAATAAAACCCATAAATGCTCATAATAACTAGTCTAAACTGCTAAAACACAATAATTCAAAAAATCATCATCACTCAAAACAATTCCAACAAGAGAATAACTTGGTAACCAACTGTATAAAATCTAACCACGACCTAAAGAAAAGCCTCAATACTGATAAACAAACCAAAAAACCATGGTCTTACATGATAACCAGCAATGTCACATGAAATCAACCTACTCACCAAGCAAATTAGACCACTCATTCAAGATATAAAGAAACCAAATTAATAGAAGAAAACAAACCAACTCAACTATCCAATAACCATAAAAAAAACCCAATAATAAACTGATAACACCAAAAAATGACGTATACCAAAAGTAATTGTAGACTTTCTACACAGACCCAAATAATTCGACTCGACAAAGAACTTTCCGTATACCCGAATACACATCAAATAAATTCCTCACATGGTTGGAAATAGGTAAAATAATAGTCTCCCACCAAAGCTAAAGTGTAGGCCTCCCTAGTTGATTTAACTTACAAATCGTTAAACTTCCCGCTAGTTGTACAATAGGCATCACAAAGGGATTCCATCATCACTTATCTCAGTCCTAATAGACATTCTATACATTGTAGGAAGGGTACATCTGACACAACCAAATAATTTGTTCATAGACAGGGTTCTAAGAAAGATAAGCTAAGGTAGAGGGACATTTATACTAACCCATATCCACCACGAGTCCAAGAATAAGAACCAATCCAATCCAAACATGAAGGATGGAATATCAAAGAACAAGAGCAATCCAAAATAAAAGAGACGTCGATACTTATTCAATTACCTAACATCAAGATGACACAATTACCAATCCCCAACTAGGTGGGAAAACCGTAAGTCAAAGAAACAGCATAACATAGATCAAGACTTTAAAATTACCTACTTCCATCAAATCCAAGAAGCGGAGCACATACATCAAAAGCACACAAGTAAGATACCATGTAGCTATATAAAGCACCCTATAAGTTGCGAACACCACACCAACCACAATGACACATGAACCTCAAATGGAGAAATAAGTCTAATTAATTCCACAATATATCCAAATGTCACAATACTAACCACACATCCTCTGTGCTACTCTGATGAACCAAAAAAATACATGTAGAAGGCCCCGTCCAATATCCCAAACCTTACTCAAACATAAATCAGGGCTACTAATCCATACTCAAGAAAAATAAAATAAGCAACCCAAACTGTAAACCAAATCACTTCTAACCATATGATTGATGGCTCATATCCATCAAACCATCAAATATAAGGAAGGCAAAGACAAAGATAGACAACCTCGATCCATTACTAATGTTTCAACTATGGAGGGGAAAACAAAACAGTAGATATACCCAATTCTCAGCAATCCCTCATTAAATTTTTAGATCAAACCCTGAATCCTTTCAACTCAAAGAAAATCAGATGCCAAGAATGGACGAATATGGGCCTAGATATTTGAATCAACCTCAAAGACACATGAATCAAACTCTCCTTCAAAGTGGGAAGGTCAGAACAACACCATTACTACTTATCAATATAAAAAATAAACAAGGAGCGAAGCATCGAAGCTACTATCACAAGAAAAAAAGAATATACCTAAAAATATCACAACAAATCTCCTAGACCCAAAAGATTATATAAAATTTCCATAGTGCAAGGATAAAGAATCCTATCATGCAACTGTAAACATGATAGGCATGCTCGAGGAACAAATCCATTGTAACAATCTAGGAACACACAAAACACATGTATCCAAACTATGCCTACAATATCTATGGCAACCCATCTATTAAGAATATCACCACCCAGAGATCAAGCTCCCAAACAACTACCTAATAGGATCTAGCAACACAATTCACTACTAAGAAATTAACTACTAAGGTAGCAATACATAGAGCTTCTTAGAGACCTACTGTCCTACCACCAAGACCCATAAGGCCAAGAGAAGAGAAAACTCAATAACAACTCAAATCTAATCCCATCACAAGTAAAACAAACAATGGGCAAGAATAAAGGAGAACCTAAGCATAAAAGACAAATAACGAAACATAATGTCCAACCTAAAAAAATAGCTAGACAAATAAATATATAGAGATAGGAACAAGATACATAAGAGAAATGGAATAAGGGATAACTAATCATAGGCTAACACATCAAACTGAGGATGCAGCGACCAGGGTATCACGATGAATTTTATCAGAATGGGTTGATGGATAAACCACTTTACGATGGGGGAACTCTAAAGAAATATAATCAAGAATCTCACACTCATGTCACAAACAACCCTGAGGGAAATCCTACTATAATAATTAGGGCATCACATGCTAAGCATAATACTAACCATTGGGACTGACGACCAAACCTCATGGGTATAGACACTCAGAATGAATCCTTCTCGTGTGAAATCTAAAACAATGCGACCCATACATAACATTGACCATATGAACTGATACGAGGAGACATACTAGGTGAACCCACATGGATGCCACAACTTTCTTCTCTAAAAGAGGTACCTCTTAAAGTCAGTCCAAGCTTTCCCAATAAAATCATGCTTATCTTCATCTAAATGTATGAACCAGACTAATTGGGTAACCCCTATAGCCTAACACACCATCATTAAAATAACTCAGACTGGGCGGCCTGCTCACCTTCCCTAAATGCCTCCTAACATAGGTGTCAATCAACCTAGTGAGGTCAAAATCCTGAGTAAAAGGATGGCCCACAGCTACAAAAGGTGCAAGTGAAAAATTAAGAGCTAAAATCAATGAGTCAACCAAAATCTAAGCCCTCTTACACTCAGAATGAAAGACCATAAACATCCACCTGACCAACTCATAAAATCCTATAGCAGACTCATAAATAAATAATGAATTGTGCTGTAGACCTAGAAACTTATACCTCGCCTAAAAAGTACTTCTAACACCAAGTGAAAAACTTGTCTGTAGTACACCACTCACTACTCTCAACACCCCCATAAGTATATCCCAAAGAGTTTACATAGAAACAAACCTTGCTGGTACTGAATCAGGTGCAACATAAGCTAATCTCTAGACATTAGGTAGTTACTGAACCAGAATAGGCTCAGGCTGAACCATATAAGCTCTAACAGGTTTAACAGCACTAACAGATGTCAAAATATAATAACGTCCTCGACCTTTGACTCGATCTCCAGTATGACTCCCATATAAAACTTTGACTGATATAGAGAAGGCCTCCTATCTCTTGTAGTCGCCGAACACCATAGACGTGTCATTTAAATAAGAATTATTAAGAATAATGAAGTTTTACAAAGACCATCTAGGATGCATACTTGAGACAAAAGTGAAAAAATAGTGATGTATTTCTTAAAGATATCACTGTAGCTTCTTGAAGATGGGATACGGTTGTCATCGTACCCAATCTGCAGGACTCTACTAGACACTAACTATGTACTTAGGATACTGATGAACCTAGAACTCTGATACCAACTTATCACGACCCAATTTCTAAAGTCATGAGATCACTTACATCCCATCGTAGGATAACCACCCAAAAAGTATGAAAAGCTTAAGTAATAAGCAAAAGAGGAAGATAATAACATAAAAAAGTTTGAACATGAAAAAATCTTGTACAATAAAAGAAATCCCCAAAACCTAGTAAACAAGTACATGGGCCTATAAGAAAATAAATACTAAGTCAGAAGTAAAATGTAATATTTTACTACAACAGTAAAAATGAAAAATAAGAAGAGGTAAAGGCAAGCTCATGATGCCAGAGCCATCATCTACCTCAGATTAGGATAATCAGCACTTTCAGGAACACTCATACTCATGTCTGCACAAAAGATGCAGATGTGTAGTATGAGTACCAAGAAAATAGGTACCCAGAAGGCTAGACTGACTGGGATCATATAAGAAATGAAAGCAGTAAGTAGTAGATAATAAAGAAATACATCACAGAAACCAAAGAGTACCAGTGAAGGCAAGTAATGCTAGCCTCTTATAAGTGAAGTAAACAAGTAATATTCAATGGATCTAGCTAACTATAGTAATAGAAGAACTTAGCTAAAAAGGTGAAGACATACCTGAGTCCTTGAAATAGATAACCAAGTGATAGTGAATAAGTAAGAGCAGTATAGTGAAGGAAGCATAGTCAAATGAAAACTCAAGCATAACTACCAATTAAGGTCATGAGAAGGTAAAAAAAAGTTAAAAAATACTCAATATAGGTAAGGAATCAAATAGTATGATATAAATCACATGGTATCCCATTCTACTAGGAGAAAAAATGACTAAAGCTCACTTAGTAGCATCAACTACTACCAAAAGGTACTAACAGGGAAAACAAGTGCAGAAAGTAACACGAACATAAGTGCTAATTCTAGAAGATTAAATATGTATGATCCTCTTTTAATTCTAGAAGGCAGGATCCATCAGAAGACTTCCCATTTATTTAAGATGATATTCCTTCCCCCGATAATATGCATACTAGTGCCAGGTTGTAGGTCCCATAGAGGCAATCTTTGCATACAATCTCATAACTATATCTCATGATCTCAATGCATGCATCAATGTTGGATCTATAAGGCTTGGCCTTCACCAAGTGTGGAGATGGCATAATAAATATAATCTTAATTGTCGT
This sequence comes from Withania somnifera, assembly GCA_039654485.1. Taxonomy (NCBI): domain Eukaryota; kingdom Viridiplantae; phylum Streptophyta; class Magnoliopsida; order Solanales; family Solanaceae; genus Withania; species Withania somnifera. The sequence continues at coordinate 61 of JBDJHY010751543.1, read as the reverse complement.
TTGGCCTTCATCAAGTATATTGATGTCATAATCAATTTATTCTCAACTAACGCTTGGCCTT
>JBDJHY010751433.1:4988-15523 GCA_039654485.1 Withania somnifera | reverse complement strand
AAACACTAACTATTAGCTATTGCTACTGCGTGTATATCAGATACCATGTTCCTAGTGCGATCGACCAGAACCTAGTTGGGTTCTATAGTTGAAAGATGATCACTTATGATTCAGTAGGAGGCATATTTTGAACTTTATCACCAATTCTTGAGGTGATTTCTTAGAGTAGATGTGCGACAAGTATTCCACGGGAATATCAGACTAGAGTTGGAGCTTAAACTCTATATCAACCAACTTTTTTGATATTTCAAGTTATAGTGGATATTCTACCTATTTCTTGGGGATTAGGTTGTATGTATTTTTTAATGTTGGAGCCTCTACGGTGGAAAGGTCAGTTATGACTTATTATGAACAACACATTTATAAAGATGAACTACCTCAGGTTTAGGGTTGGCAGGAGGAGGATGCTTATGAGGTTTTATATATCACAAGTTACTCAAGAGTGTAGGGTTGGTACTAACTCACGGTATTGATTACATAACCCTTGTAATGGGTGGTCCCACCAGGAAGCGGTGGCGTCCTTATATTTACTCTAAGATATATCTCTTATAATAACTTGGTAGATGATTTCTCAGGCTTTTATCAATAGATTTATCCCTTGTAGAGTAAGGGAGAAACACAGGTACAACTTTGAAAACTTGACTTGTAAGGGGTTATTGCTAATCGTGTATGAGAAATATCTTTCTTCCTTATCTAGGCAAGACGTGGTGAGGCTTTCTCAGGAGAAAAAGAGGATTGATTTCTAAGAGATTTGATTTTATCCTATTCGTGCAACAATATTCGGAGTATACCAGCAAGGGTCGAGGTAGTGAAATATATTGGGTTGATGAACAGGGGAGTTTGAAGTCCTAAGTGAGAAGAGGTCCCACATTTTTAGATAGTTTTCCAGTGCCAAGTCAGGCAGTAGGGGTTCTGTTGTGCACCGTTCATAAAACTATACATATACTTAAGGTTGGTCACTTTGGGAATGGTTCCTTTAGTGCTAACAAGAGTCCTTAGGTATCCTATAAAAGGTATTTAGGTTGTGGTGGCCCCTCTAATTTACCAACCTCATCGGATAAAGATATGATTTCATAAACTTGTTAGATTTTGTTGAACCCATAAATTTAGTGAGGCATTTCCCTAGATACTATCATAAGTTCTTTATCAGACTTTATAGGCTCTAACTATAGCGGCAGCACCTCCAACTATAGGTTAGGGTAGATTATAGACCGGTAAAGGTGCCCAATTAAGTAGTAGAGGAGATGGTAGATGAGTAGCTCAGTCTGGTGGGGGAGGGGGCTAGTGTTATGCTTCCCTTGGAAAACCAGAGGTAGAGGCCATATATGTTGTTATCATAGGTATCATCATAGTATGTCATCAATCTTCTTCTATATTATTTGATATTGGATCTACTTTCTCTTATGTGTCTACGTAATTTGCTTCTATCCTTGACATGATGTGTGATTCTATATATGTACCTATTCATGTGTTTACTCCCATGGGTGATTCATTAGTTGCATACCAGGTATACTGATCTTATATATTACTTTATTAGGAAATGATATATGGATAGACTTGATTATTGTTGATATGGTAGATTTTTATACATGATATCTTGTACTATCATGCCAAGACTAGTACTTTGGTCATTACATGTGTATTGCGGTTATTGTGGAAGGGTACTAAAGGTTCATATCCTAAGAGGTTTATTCTTTCTTTCAGTCTCAACAGTTAATTAAGAAGAGGAATTTGGTGTTTATTATATTTAGATTTTCTCAGGATAGTCCTTCCTTAGAGTCGGTACCTAATGATAGGGAGATTCTCGATATATTTCCTAATGATCCTTATATGTCACTTCATATAGGGATAATAATTTTTGTATTAACTTGGATCAAGGAACCAAGACCATTTTGGTTCCTCCATATTGGATAGCTCCAATACAGTGAAGGAGCTAAAGGATCAATTGTAGGATTTATTGAGAAAGGGGTATAATCAACCTAGTGTGTCTCCTTGGGGTGCTCCAATTTTATTTGTTAAGAAGGATGGGTCCATGAAAATGTGCATCAACCACTAGCAGTTGCAAAAAGTGACTCCAAATGGAAAGTATCCCTTACCTTGTGTTGATAATTTATTTGACCAGCTACAGGGTGCTACATTGTTCTCCAAGATTTACTTGAGGTCAGGTTATGGTAAGTTAAATATTAAGGCATCAAATGTCCTTAAGACGACCTTCAAGATGATATATGGTTAGCATGAGTTCTTGGTTATGTTATTTGGATTGATAATATGCATTGGTTTTCATGGTGTTGATGAATTGTGTGATCCATGCTTACCTTGATTCCTTCATGATTGTGTTTATAAATGACATCTTGTGGTACTCCAAGTGTGATTAAGATCATGTCCAACACTTGAGGATTATACTTCAGAGGTTAGTATGAGTTTTTGATAATCTGCTTGGCTTTCTTGGGACATATAGTGACCAAGGAGGTTAGTATGGTCAGTCTGGAAAAGATTAAGGTGATTATATATTTGATATGGAATATCACCTATTGAGATTAGGAGTTTTATGGGATTCAATGGATATTATAGGAGGTTTGTTCAGGGTGTTTCTTCTATTACACCTATATTGACTCTATTGACTTAGAATGATGTAGTGTTTTATAGTTCAATGAGAGTTAAGAGTGCTTATATAAGCTAAGGCTTTGTTAACTTATGTACTTATCTTAAATCTTCCTTTTGAAGGTGAGGGTTTTACTGTATATTGTGATGCTTCAAGGTTTTGGTCTAGATGGTGTATTAATCTAAAATGGAAAGGTTATGTCCTATGTTATGGACCTATCTAGCAATGTTAAGGTCAATGATTCATCATATGCTCGGTCTTACAAAAGAAGTAACAAGATCTTTTCACCATTGCTTGTTGTGATGAACCTAAAGAATCTGATTGACTACCACGACATGGATAGATCTAATATGAATCGTAACTCTTCCATGACCTATAAGAAACAATCCCTTCATGACCACCCTCAAACATATGCATAGCTTCCTGAACCGTCCCATGATGCTTAAAGTGTCCACTCCTTCTACAGGAACCACTACCTCCTGATAAGGAACTAGTAAACTTTCCAGATGTAGGGACCTCTTGTCCCATAATTCCCTAAAGTCCTCCCTCTGTATAAACTACAGATCTTTCACCATCTCAACCGTATCCTAAAAGTTATCCCCTTTTTGGGCTACTCTAAACACCAATGTACAAAATGGAATATATCATAACTCTAACAAATTCATTAATCGTCTTCATCTAGTCAGGAAGATCACTAAATCATGCCGAGACAAGGAATAGAAATAGGACTCATATTCACTAATATAAACTCCCTCCTAGGTTAATTTCTCATACTTGTGCCTACCCTCCTCTCTTAGACTACAAGGGATAAATTAATCAAAAAAGGCCTAGATAAATAGCTTTAGAAGTCATGGATAAAGACCCTATAGGTATGTAATCCACAAAATCATTCCACCACTCCTTGGTAAGGCCATCCATATATATATGTTGGGTAGTCAACACCATTAATTTGTACTAATCCAACACTCTAGAGTCATTCGTGACAAATGAATGGAACTCATAAGCATACTTATCTTGCCTACCCTTAAAATAAGGTGAGTCCATCTTGTGAAATCACTCATATATGCACTTCTCCTTATTGTACAAGACTGGTCTACAAAATATCGATGGTTTAATGCCCAACATGGGCATACAATCAAACCTCTCTGCAATCGGTGGCTGATCCACCAAACCTAGAAAAGTTAGAGTCAACTGTTGATCTAGAGTTTGGGCCCCAACCATAGTCTGCAAACCTTTTGGTGTGCCTTATCCACCCCCAATCTAATATATCCCCTCCAACATACCCAATACTCTGAGAAAAGTGTCCAATACCAATGAAGGAGCATCAAACTCAGGTGTAAACTACTCTGGGCCCACCTCTTCAACTAGGACATGGTCCCCTCCAATATCAAACTCTAGCTATGAGAAGCTACCTAAGCACATCCCCTAGCCGGTGAAGGACCTCTAAATCTACCTCTACCTCATCCATAACCCTTGCCCTATCATGGGAAGAAGGTGCTGGAACAGTCTCATCTTCTCTAGTAATAGCATCTCTTTTCCTAACCATCTATCAAGTGAACAAGAAAAGTCTCATTACTCACATGAAAAAGCCATGAATGATAAGAATGAAATAAAGTTTCCTAAAGTCTCATAGCCTCTCAAATATAAGCAAAAATAGTTTCCTTACTAATCCCTGAGACTCTACAAGACTTAGCTTGTATGTTGTAAAATCATCGAACCTAGAACTCTAATACCAACTTCTCATAGCCTAAAATTGATCATGAAGGCACCTTCTCGACCCCAACAATAAGTAAACAATGTAATAACCCTCTAGGTCACTTTTTATTCTTTATGCCAATAATAGTTTTACCACTCTCTATAGTTGATTTATATCATGCTTGGTCTAGTGATATGATTGAATTGAGAATCGGAGTATCGGGCTGGAGGTTTCTAAAGCTTTTGACTTGAAAATTTTTGAAGTGGAATGGTTGAATTAATTCTACACTTAGATTTTTGAGACTCAAATCGAATTTTGTCAGTTTTTTTAGTTCTAAAATGTGGATTTTAATCTTCAACAAATCTTTTTTTTTTATTTTCAAATCCTTCGATATGATTTTATATATTTAGAGGTTGATTTTTAACCCTAGTGAACCATGGTTAGTACCATGACTCATGGAACTAAACCATGAGCCATGATTCGAATTGTAGACTTGGATAAAGTTATTTTATTTTTTACCTCAAACCATGAGTCACATTACAGACTATGGAACCATTCCATGATCTATTGAGTGACTCGTGAAATGGGTCCTAAGTTTTGTAATTTACTTTTACGGAACCATTAGACATTCTACAACTCGTGTATGGAAACCATGGTCTATATGTGGAATTGTAGGAGCCTTTCCATGGTGAGTGTTTCATTTTTAAATAGGGGTAATTTCATATTTCAACACTTTTTTGACCAAACATAAAACCCTTTTTCAACTATTTCTTTTAGATTTGGAAACTTGGATCTTGCAAATTCATTTTGGGAGATTCTAAAGCTACTTTGGAAAACCATAAAGAATATTTTCAATATCTAAGTGATGGGTAAGACTTAAAATCCATAACTATTTATTTTCAGTAAGTATTTCATGATTTTATCTTCAAATTCTTTATGTTCAAAAATTCAATTTCGAGTTTTTTAACCTAAACTAGAAAATAGTGACGTGAGGTTTCGAAATTTGATTTTTATTAAGATTTCAATGAAATTTCATATTACTCCACAATTTATGCCAATATGAATTTGAGGTAAAACTTCATATTCGACCCTATTTGAGTGTTTGGTATTTTTTGGACCTAATTGCAATAGTATAGAAATACATATCAATAGTTTTATTTTCTTATGGTAAATTCATATTTGACCAGATTGGACTTTTTCGAAGCTACTAAAAAAGGGAAAAACCAAGATTTTATTGTTTTGTCTAAACTCAAGGCAAGTTGAGGCTTTCTTTGACAATTGGGGGTAATTGGGATCTTGGGTTGCCTATTTAGGTGTTTCATGATTCATTCCAGCATTATGTTATTTCTTAGGATCCCAAGTTCATTGGTTTGAAAACTCATAATATGAGAGTTAAGAGAATATCAAGATAGGGCAGTCTCGGCTAAAAGTTTAGTCGTGTGCGCCTTAATGGTGATGATGATAATTTCATTTAAATTTCGTGTAAATTGAACTAAATTAGGGATAGTAGGAGAGTATAGCTTTTCATAGTACATTTCAAATTTGAATTTGGGTTTTTAAAACTCAAACTATGAGAGTTGTCATGATAAGAATGAAATTTGATGCCTGAAAATTTATATTATATTGTAAAATGAGGAAGTTCTAATTTTTTATGATTTTATTGTTTAATGGGTGCATCTAAATGCTAAATAGGCTGGTGGGCTATCATAGAGAGATTTTCTGCTATACCAAACCAGACCTATAACAACAAAGCCGTTATAGCGATAAACAGGCCAAAAAATTGGGTGTTGAGAAGAATTTTCATAACTTAGTATTTATGTTGAGCACTTTAGTGGGCGTCAACTAGAGTTTTAGAAATTAAGTGTCTATTTCAATGTCTTATTTCATAAAATGCAAGTTTGAAACCCAGAGCTATGGGGACGAGTTTTGTAAGGTCTTAAGTGATCTTCATCGCTAAGGTAAGCCTTTTATTTTCCCCAAACATCTTTTGATTTTTGATATCATAAAAATCCTTAGGAATTTTCTTGGTAAAGGATTCGTGGTTAGAACCCTAGGTTTTGGGGATGTATGGAGATATGGGTGAATAAGAGATCACCAAGATTTTATCCTAATTTACCAATTAAAGGTGTAAAACATGGAATTATATCATGAGAATTTGATTAATGAATAAATTAGATAGAATTATGGTCGGAAAATACTTACTTTATCATAAAGCAGTGAAGAAGGGTTGTATATAGTGGGATAAATTCCTAATGCCTTGTTTGAAGGGTAGATGATTAATCACTCTTATGTTTCTTAGTTATAGACTATCAATGTTCTGTAGCATTGAGGGATAGAAAATATTCCATGAACTAACTTGCCTATAGGAATAGAGTGGAGGTGGATAAAATATGAAGAACTTCTTAGTAAACCTGAAACTTGATCTTAGTAATTGCTTCTATGATTTCTTTAGTGGTATTATGTATTATATGCCTGAGAAGGTATTTAAAGTGAATAATGTGATTAACCATGATACTAACATATTATATTAATAAGAAATGTAGTTGAACCTAAAAGTAATAAAATTAAGTTCTATTTGGATGAAATTATATTATCTTGCTTGGTAGCATGATGTGGTGAAATGTAGTTTACTTTTTCGGTTTATTCGAATGTTAGCATCTTGGGTAGAATTTAATATCCTTAAAAGGAAATATGATTGGGCCTTAGTGATTTATGCATATAGAGGTGAATGATAGAAGAGTGTGAATTTATAAGGTGAATAAGGATAGTGAGCTAAAGGGTTAGATGGCCCTAGTACTTGTGAGTATTAAATAATGTGTAGAGGTAAGGATGGTAGACTTAAGTGTGTCTAGTTTATGTGTGATAATGGAATATTTGATAAGGCTATTATAATAAGCATGATTTATTATGCTAGGACCCAAAGTGTTGTGCATAAGACAAATAGTAGTGACTTAGCAAATAATAAGCTCATGAAGGCTTCAATAGCGGTTGCAAACTTTTATAAGCGGTTTGTATTCCTAAATGTTGAATTTTATTTGTCTATGAAATACTTGTGATTGCATTGATAATCATGACTCATTGTATTGATTCCCATGATTTATTTAATTAATGATTTTAACTTATTGCATTAATACAAATGATTGGCCGAATTGATGATGGGAATTAAAAAAAAATATAAATGGCCTTGAAATAAAAGAATGCTCTTGTTATACCTCTAATGAAGGTTTAGAGTTGAAAATGGATTTTATGTAAGATGTAAAAGTGAAAATGTTGAATGGAATGCCAATATTGTACATGGACCCTGATGTATCCTCAGCAGGTCATGAATAGTAGGAAAAGTTAATACCCACTAGCATGTATGAAAGAGGTAATAATAATAATAGTACAAAGGAAACTAATGTAAAGTGAGTAAAATGATAAAGGTTAATAAGAGAAATCTTAATGAAAGCTTATGATGAAACTTGAATATCTTGCTTGCTGTTAAGATTGAGATGATGGTTTTTCCTATTTGATATAAGTCTTTCTGACTTATGGTGTGATTTACTTGAGTTGGCAAAATTCTATGTTTATTTGCTATTTTTCCATTGAGTTGATTTATGAGCTTGATCCAGCATTAATTTATTACACTTGTTGGTTTGTGGTTTACTTGACTACTATGATTTATTTCTATGACATTTATTAATGGGTGTTTGGTTGTTATCCTATCTCGTGTGTCTCAATTATAGTTATTAGGTTGATCTTATAGATGTGATTTATACAAGTAGCAATGTGAATAGAGGGATGACTAAGATAGATTTGTTACTAAAACTGTAATTTATGAAAATTTGTTATTGAGGCTCCCAACTGCTAGTGTTGAGTGATCTTGATGGGCTGAGTTGGAAGAAGAAGTTGGAATCTGTAATGTATAAAAGGGAGTTGGTGTAAATGATAAAGATGAATTGAATATTAGTTCTTAAGATATCATTTTTATCTTGTTTATTTTATGTTATGTTTCATTCGATAACCTGTTTGCCAATTATTCTTACCAGTATGTGTGTTTTGTATTGTCCCTACTTGCTAGATTCTTCTTAAATGTATTCATGGTGCATGTTATCTTGAAGTTACTAGGTGGATGGAGAGAATTAAACATCAACCTCTATACTTAATTCATAACAAATGTTGAGTCTTTTATTTTCATGTCTCTTATTTTGTATTAGGGTGCTCTTGTACATGTCTACACCAGGTGTTGGGGAGCAATGGCATTGTTTTACATAAAATACATATACATTCAATCTACATCTATAAAATATCTCGACTATACAAAGCTACAACTACATCTATGGAGTTGCATTGAAAGTCTATAATACCTTAATCCATTTCATTCTATGTTTCACTTTATGTAACTATTGGTGTGATGGTATTTCGCATTAAATTGTGCTCTAATCCCAAAAATAGAGCATGTTCTTGAGTAATAATAGAGTGTTTTAATGTTTTTTTTTGAGTATTTACAGGGTTAAGTTAATAGGTGGAAATATGTAGCACTTGTACAAAAGAAGGGAACTTTTAGGTGACAACGAGACGATTTTCCTAGGCTTAGACGAAATGTCTGATTTATTTGTCCAACAGGAAGTTAACTGGATAGAGCCACACCAAAAAACAATGAAACAAACAAACCGTCTGAGGATAGATGGTTTGCCTGATATGAATTGCCTGGTAAGAACTCCACTGCATAAGAAACAAGGACTAGGCGGTCCAGAAGACGAAACATCTTCTAGGAGATAGTTCACTCTTTTGGAATGGCCTATTGCAAATTTCACCGGATTAAGGGGGTGACTGATGAAAGGCCAAACAGTTTAGTCTATCACCAGGTGGTTAACCTACCCTGTCACCCAAACTGATGAAAGCCTAGCCCAAGGTTGTTATTGCACTTATTCCTACACTCTATAAATAACACACTTAGCTTAGTTCTAAGAGGGGTAGATTACAATTATTCTTTACATATATTTTAAGACTTGTGAATTAGGTTTGAAACCCATATATTTTGAAGAACACAGGTTTTGAGTTATTTTGATCATTATTCTGTAATCAACTGATCTTTATATTTATGGTAAGTTATTCTCTATTTTCTAGATTCATTACTGTAGGATGAAGTGAATAGTGGGCTAAACCCCAACCCTAGGGTTGTGGGATCTATGGGTTAAACTATGCTAGGGTTGTAATCTACATGAGTTGTTGCATCTCTTACTTTGTATGAACATACTCTCTACGTAATTATAGACTTTTAGTAGTTGCAAACACTAGAAAATGCCTAGGTTTAGCTAGCACTAACCCTATTGATAAAACTAGGAGTTGAGATTATGCTATGAAATTTGAGGCGTTAACACTCGTCTAATGGTTTCTGATGTAACTAGAGTAATCATCTTGAGTTATTATAGCACAACGAATGCACTTGTTCACATCCCTAACCCTGTGTAAAAGAGGTTTACTTAGAATCAAAGGTTGAAAATACTTATGTAAATAGCATTGTACGTATACGTAACTCTCATTAGGAAGGATTACGCAATCGTGAAAATATTGCAAACTGAAGGATGGTTGAACCCTAGTGAGCAAAACCCTAGGTTGACTACGCACTTGAGTAAATCAATAGCCATTAACCTAAATTAATGAAGATTGCAAATACACAAACCCCTTTTTACTTTTTTGTTTGTCACTATAAACAAGTACTAACTGGTAGTTGCTATTGCTGGGCGTATATCAGACACTCTATTCACTGTGGGATCGACCCCAACATTAGTTAGGTTCTGTATTTGACAACTGACTACTTATGCTTCCAAATGAAGTGTAGTTTTGGTGTTATCAATTTTTCACGCCGTTGCTTGGGAATACTGTTTTCAATAAAGTCTAAATATAGTAACTATAATTAGGTTTATTTATAGTTTTCATGTTAGTGGTGTTTTGGTATATTGCAAGATATAGGTAGTGCATGCCCAACACTCAGAGTCAAAAAGCACCTTTGTTACCATTAGATCCCAAGATAACTAGAACCTTCGCCAGAATGAATAGACAGGATCATGTAGCACTACCCGAACTTGATCAATGCAATGTAGAAGCACAACACACAGACCATCCAGATGCACCTTACAGGCCTCAACCTATGAGACCTCAAAAAGTGTATATGGATGACGATGAGGCAGACCTTGATGGAGCTAGGGTAATATGAGAAATCATACTACCCCCACTAGCCCTAGGCAAGAAATT
>JBDJHY010751322.1:0-15525 GCA_039654485.1 Withania somnifera | reverse complement strand
ACAAGGGTGTTTAGCCCATACAATGCATATTCAATTCGGTAATCATAAGTACCATACCGTATAAGGATTTAAGAGAAAGTTCACCTAGATGTGTCTTGACTTGTGATGTTTTCTTGCCAAGTGTTTCCCCTCCTTTTCTCCAATGTGATAGCCTTACTTCTTGATGAATAACAAGAATTATGAGGATTCCCTAAAATCTGCCTCAAAACCGCCTCTTAGGGCTTGTTGGATCTTTTGGTGAAAAGACAAATTTACCCTTATTAATCCTATTTACAAAAGACTTCCAGCCATGTTTATTCTAAAGGGATCACGATAGGGATCACAACATGATCACTATCGTGATCAATGTTACTTTTTAGGTTTTGTCCCATTTCTGTTAGCGGATCACGATGGTGATCACGACGTGATTGCTATCGTGATTAGTGTTTCTTTTTTGGGTTTTGTCCTGCTTCTGTTAGCTTGCCTTCCAGCTCTTTCTATATTCTTCCAGGTTCTCAATACGTTGTAAAAATGCTAATCATGTTGGTTAGTGGTTTTTTCACAAAATAACTACCAAAACAATCACATATCATACAATTATACTCAAAACAAAGAAAATATGAGTTAAGTAGCTCTATGGCAGGAAAAACTGCCTAAGATCACCTCCACTAGCAAGGTCAGTATTGGTGCTGAAGTCAATACATCCTTGAGCTTTGAAAATCTCAACTCACACTCATCAGACCACTATAACGCAACATCCTTCATAGTCAATCTGGTCAAAGGTGTCATAATCGAAGAGATACCCTTCGATAAAATGCCAATAGTAGCCAGCCAAACCCACAAAATTGTAAATCTCTGAAACAGAAGTAGGTCTTGTCCAATCATGTACTACCTAAATCTTTTCTGGATCAACTTTAATCCCATCCTTGGACACTACATACCCCAAGAATACAACGGGCTCTAACCAAAACTCACACTTTGAAAACTTGGCATAAAACTTATGTTTTCTCAGTGTTTGGAGTATTAATCTCAAGTATTGATCGTGATCATACTTACAATGTGAATACACAAAGATTTCATTAATAAACACCATCATGAATGAGTCCAGGTAGGGCTTAAGCACCCTAGCTTCAAGTACATCACGTGAAGGGGTCGCTATTGCATAAAGGATTTTCTAGGGACACATCGCGATTGCTTGAAGATGATGGAGATCACGCAGAAGGGAGATTGTACATTGCAATCATGGAGGCTCCAGAACGATCGCAATAAAGAATTGTACTTGCACCAATTGCAAGTTTCGGCTGAAATTTTCAAAATCTCTAACTGGACCCCCGAAATGAAATGGAGTCCGAATTTGACAAACCATATATGTATTTTGAGTGAAAATCATAATCCAGACTCAATGGAGTAGATGAATTTGGAATCCAAGGTCATTTCAGATGAATGTTGATCAAGTCAACACTTAAACTAAACTTTCAAAAACTCTCCACAAACCCCTCGAAAATGCAACGACAAGTTCAGAAATCATACCAATACCTCCACTAGCCTATAATCATCATTACGGAGCTACTGGAAGCATCTGAATTCCAATCTGACACTCTGAACACCAATTTATCACCCCAAGTTCTACTTTATGCTTTAAACTTAACTAAAACCCATAATTTGGCCTAAATCGCAAATGAAAACTTCAAAATACAAACTTAAGGTCAAATCTTGACTTTGTTTGGAAGTTTGAAGATAATGAAGCCGTTGAAATTTAATTTCAAGCTCATCTTGAAGGAAATTTAACTTTGGTCAACGAATGCTTAGCTTTAAGCTCTAAATCAAGGAACTTGAGATATCTTTCAACCGAGTCGCCAGGGATCCGAACTACCAGTCCTAGCAGGTCATAAATGACTTAGGAAAGTACCAAAATGCTCTAGAATCCAAAACATCATGTATTTATCATAAATGACCATCAGGGTCATTACAGCCAGCTAAAGGCATTGTTCAAGCAATTTAAACATAAGATATTGAAATTGTGTTTTATTTATCTTATTGATTCTACTTATTGAATATTGTGAGATGCCCATTACCTTCATATTATCGTATATTACTTCTACGAAGTGTGAGTCTATAGATCTATTGCATGAGCCAAGGGTTCGTCCAAGGATGCTAAGGTCACTTTGTGGCTAAAGATGTCGTCCACGTCTGGGGTGGCTTCGGTTGTGAAAAAATTGGTATCATAGAACTAGTTTTATAGTGTCCTAGGTTATTTCTAAAAGCCAAGGTTAGGTAAAATCTCTATTGTGGATGTGACTGCAACACATCTATGATCGAGAGGATACTGAATAATTAGGAAAATTTCCTTTTATTGATGTTCTATTTTATGTTAGGAGTTTAACTTTGAGATATTTTATTTTTTGAATCGTGGTTTACGTCTTTTAGATCATGCCTCCATGTAGACAGCCAGCTTATTAGTCCAAAGATCAAGGTCAACATAACTAGGATCCACCAGTCCTAGAGCTTTCAAATTTAGACAACATCACCACCACAGAGTTTAGAAACATAATGCACTTGATAGATGATAGTGGTCGCATAGTCTCAATAGTCGGCTTAAGTTTATGTGGTTCATACGGTAGTTCTTGATGAAAGAATACTGAGTGTGCAGGAGTTCCTTAGACTGAGTCCTTTGTAGTTCTATTGGTCGAGAACTGGGAATGATTTAGAGAACTTCATTGAGGAGGTTCATCAAATCTGTGATATGATGAGAGTTCTTGATATTGATAGGTTTACTTAAGCTGAAGGATGTCACCAGGTCCTGGTTTGACTTAAGGAGGAAGAATAAAGGAGTGGGTACAGCTTATCCTTCTTAGTATGAGTTTGAGACATGTTCATAGGGTGATTCTTTCCTAGAGAAAAGAATCAAGAAAGGGTTAGAGAGTTTCTAAGTTTGGAGTAGGGTTCCATGTCTAATTCTAGTATAACATAAGGTTTACTAAGTTATTGAGGTATGCTCCGAAGATAGTTTTTTATATAAGCAACTGAATAGACATGTATGTGTCTAGTGTCTATCCTTATTTAATCTAGGAAGGGGAATCCATGTTGATCACTAATATGGATATCGGTAGGCTGATGGTACATCTCAAGTAGATAGAAAAGGACAAGTCTATATGGACAGAGATTCAGGAGAATAACAGGGCTAAGACTGGTCATTCTAATACAAAATCAGCCTAATTCTGGTGGTTTCAAATAGAAGCAACAACAAAGTTCTAGGGGACCTACCCCTTCTTTATTAAGTGCTCCTTCATAGAAATTTATGTCTCTGAAGAATCAACAGAATAGTTCATCTCAGTCAGCTTTGAAGAGTAGTTCTTGTTTATGCCTGAAGTATTGTAAGAACCATTCACGTTAGTGCAGAGCTGGTCATAATATATCTTTTGGGTATGGTCAGGTTGCTCATGGTATTTGGGATTTTCCTTTAAGAAGTTGTTATTCTTATGGGTTGTTGGGAAACAGATAGAGAGATTATCCTATAGTCAGACAGGGTGGTGCCAGACCACAGGGTATTCCTCCAGCAGTAGACCCGAGGCTACTTCTTCTATCTATGGAAGCTAGAGACAAAATCGTCTATATGCTTTGGCATCCCAATAAGACCAGGAGCAGTTAATCGACGTTGTGACAAGTATTTTAAAAGCTTATGGCTTTGGTGTATATGCATTGTTAGACCCCAGGGATAATTTTTCGTTTGTATCCCCATATATGTTGCTAGACAGTTTGGAGTGAGTCTTGAGGTTTTATCTAAGTCTTTCTCTATTTTGACACCTATTGGAAATTCTATTGTAGCTAAAAGAGTCTACCATAGTTGTCCGATGTTTATCTTAGGGATGGTTCCACCTATTGATTTACATGAGTAGATATGGTCGACATTGATGTTATCCTAGGCATGGATTGGCTCCATTCATGTAATGTTTTTTATTGAATGTAGGACAAGAGTCGTCCATTTCTAGATTCTATATAAGCCTGTCCTTGAGTTGGAGGGTAGTAGAGTTATCCCTAAGGTTAGGTTTATTTCCTATCTGAAGGCTAGAAAGATGATTTCTAAGGGGTGTATCTACCATTTGGTTTGAATTAAGGACTCTAATCTCGAGACTCTAGACATCCGATCAATTCCTGTAGTCAAAGTGTTTGTTGATGCATTTCTTAAGGATTTACTCAAAGTCCCTCCCAATAGAGAGATGGACTTTTGTATAGACCTCATTCTGAGAACTCAACCTATTTTTATTCCGCCATATAGGATGGCACCATCTGAGCTTAGAGAGTTGAAGGACCAGTTAGCTGATCCTTTATACATGGAGCTTATTCATCCTAGTGTGTCTCCCTAGGTGCCCATGTCTTGTTCATGCATAAGAAAGGAGGTTCCTTTCGTTTCTACATCTATTATCATTAAATAAACAAAGCCAAAATTGATAATAAGTATCCCATTATGAGGATTAATGACTTGTTGGGTAAGTTGTAAGGTGTTAATCACTTTTCAAGGATTAATCTTTCTTTGGGCTATCATCAGCTTAAGGTTAGAGAGATAGATATTCTGAAGACAACTTTTAGACCCCATTCTGGATATTTTGAGTTCATGGTCATGTTTTTCAGTTTGACTAATGCTCCTGCACCATTCATAGACCTCATGAACATGGTTTTTAAGACATACTTGGACATGTTTTTTATTGTCTTCAATGATGATATTCTTGTTTACTCTAGAAGTAAGGAGCAGCATCTAAACCATCTTCAAGTTGTTCTTTAGATCCTTAGAGAGAGTCAACTTTATGCTAAGGTTTCCAAATGTGAGTTTTTTCTTTATTCAGTTTCCTTACTTTTTCATATCATTTGAAGTGTAGGTAGTTGAGTGGATTCTCAGAAGATTGATTCTGTCAGTAATTGGCTGAGACCTATCTCTCTATTAGATATATATAGTTTTTCAGGTCTAACAGGTTATTATCATAGATTTATCTGGTGCTTCTCTTTCATAGCCTCTCCTTTGACCTGTTTGACTTAGAAGAAGGGGAAGTTTGAGTAATATGATGCTTATGAGAAGAGTTCTCGGGAGTTAAAGGCTAGATTGACATATGTTATGGTGTTGTATTTGCATGAGGGTTTCGAGGGGCTTGTAGTGTATTGTTATGCTTTGAGAGTTAGTCTGCATTTTATTTTGATGTAGCATGGTAAGGTGGTCGTAGATGCATTGAGATAGCTTAAGACTCATGGGAAGAATTAACCTACTCACATACTTCAGTTGGCAGCTGTGGTGTTTGCTTTGAAGTCGTGGAGAAATTACTTGTATAGAGTGCAAGTAGATGTCATTGTCAATCATAAAAGTTTACAGTATGTATTTGATCAAAAGTATTTAAATCTTTGATAAAGGAGATGGATTGAGCTATTTAAGGATTATGACAGGATCGTGATATATCATTTGAGCAAGGCCAATGTAGTGGTTGATGCCCTTAGTGGGTTTTCCTTTGGTAGTCTTTCGCATGTTGGGGAGAGTAAGAGGGATTTAGATAGAGAGATTCATAGGCTTACACTTGTTGTGTCAGATTGATTTGTGCAGTGGATGGTGGTATGCATATTCTGAATGCTTCCGAATCATCTCTATTTATGGAGATAAAGTGGGGCCAATATAGTGATCTAGTTATTTTTCAATTGAAGGATGTTGTCCAAAAGTAAAAAGTTTAGGTTTTCTCCAAGGAGAAGATGGGCTTCTACGTTAACAAAATTGTATGTGTGCTTTTAGGTATGGATGGGTTGAGAGAGAGAGGATATTTCCAGAGGCTTATAGTTACTAGTATTCTATTCATCCTGAAGATACAAACATATATAATGATCTGAGAGAGCTGTACAAGTGGATTGGTATGAACAAGGTCATAGCTGAGTTTGTTTCTAAGAGTCCTAAATGTCAGTAAGTGAAAGTAGAGCACCAGACATCAGCAAAAGAGATATAGTAGTTTGAGATTCTAACATGGAAGTAGGAGTTGATTAATATGGACTCTATTACCAGTTTACCATTAGCCTAGAGACATGATTTCATATGGGTTATAGTAGACAAATGACTAAGTCTACTCACTTTGTGCTGATTCACACTGGTTATTTAGCAGAGCAGTATGCTAGGATATACTTACAACAAATTATCAAGATACATAGTGTATCTTTGACCATTATTTCAGACAGAGGAATGCAATTCACATCTCAGTTCTGGAGATCTTTACAGAGAGGTCTTGGTACCTAAGATCATTTGAGTACAACTTTTCATCAAAGATAAATTATTAGGTAGAGATCACTATTCAGATATTAAAGGATACGTTAAAGGCATAAGTAATTGATTTCAAGGATAGTTAGGTTAATCACCCACCTTTGATTAAGTTCACAGACAACAACAACTAACATTTGAGTATTCATATGGCCCTATTTAAGAAATTGTATGGGAGGAGGTGTAGGTCTCTGATTGGTTAATTCAAGGTAGGTAAGGCTTCTGAGGTAGGTCCAAATTTTGTTTATAATTCCATGCTTAATTTTTAGATAATACGAGAGAGATTGAGACAACTCATAACAGATAGAAATCCTACACAAATGTGAGAAAAAGAGAGCTAAAGTTTGATGAAGATGATTGGATAGTTCTGAAGATATCTCTTATGAAGGGAGTCATGAGAGATATTGGAACATATCGTATTGTGAGAAGGGTTGGAAATATTTCCTATCAATTAGATCTTCCATCCTAGTTAGCAACAGTTCACCCTATATTTTCTATGTATTTTTGTTAAGAAAGTGCATGAGTGATCCTTATTTGATAGTACCATTTAATGATATTAGTATTCAATATACTTTGATCTTTGAGTAGGTCCCCGTTCAAATTCTTAATAGAGATATTCACCGATTGAGAAACAAAGAGGTTGCATCAGTTAAGGTTCTATGGAAGAATCAGTCAGTTCAATGAGCTACATTAGAGGCAGAGGCTGACTTGATGAGTAAATATCCTTATTTTTTCCCTTCTAGTTCCAGTCCATCTCAAGGTAATAACCTCCGTGTCCATCTTATGTCCTTATCAATCCATGAGCATGTATCTCATAGCATTGCATGAGCCCATTGAGTGTATTCGTGCATGAGTTAAAGAAAGTTGAGATAGTAGTACATGAGTCCCTATTTGTTCATTTATATGTTATTTGATGAGGTCATTGTAGTATGCATGTATGTTAGCTGAGTTGAATTCTAATCAAAGTTGATAGGTAGTAGAAACATCATCTTGGGTTTGTTTACATCCTTCCTGTCAGCTTGTAGTTTACTTTTCCTGAGCTTAATCTTTTATTCAAGGAGGAATGATTTCAAGGGAGAGATATTGTAATGCTCTGTACTTGACTTAGGCTAAACTACATATTCTGACATTTAATAAACTGAAATTTTTCTCCCAGGTGACTACAAGTGTTGTTTACAAGTCGTTGGATGCTACTCCACAAGTTATGGAGTGATGTATGAGTTTTTCATGTTCTGTAATGTTTCCACAAGTGCATACTAACCCGTGAAGTAAGTGTTACGAATCCATACTGTTAAATCATGCATTAAGTTTTAGGAGTTGAAATCTCAATTAATTTCCATGAGTTACACCTCATGAGATGTGGAAAGGGTGTCACTTCCAATGAGTGAAGCCCATCCTACGAGTTGACTTATGAGTCATGGAATGACACTACACAAGTCGTGAAGTGACTCATGGATTGGTCCCATCAGTTTTTAGTGATTTTGAGTTGGGGTTGCTGGTAATTTCTCCTACTCATCCTACCCAATAATGTGATATGGGACTTAGAAAGGGATGGTATATAAACTCAAACTCTTAATCCTATTCATTTTACACTTAATCTGATTTGAGCAACGGTAATTCTCCAAATTCCTCTTAAAGCAAGAATCTAGGGTTTCAGTAGAAGCATCCAAAGAAGCCTCTTGTCCATAAATTATTCCATTAAAAGTCCAAATTTAGGTATGTGGGTTATGAACAAGGATACTTTTTCATGCTTGTTCCCTAAAACCCCTTTTCTCAAAGGTTCCGAAGTTGTAGAAGCATGTTAGGTCCTTACTTATATATATATATTAAGATTCCTTTACTTGATTTCTTGATGAATTTGAGTTATAATTGTGAATTTTACATGATTTTTTATAAATTGTATAAGTCCTTGTGAGTTAGCATGATTTTGAAAGTTGAAGTATTGTTTAAAAGTTTGTTTTAAAACTTGAGATGCGTATTGACATATCACAAATTCTAGACTTTTTCATGGTTTTGAACTTATTTATGAATTATGTCTAAATTGACTAGTTTTGTCTAATTAAGTCTAATTAAAGAGAAGTAATAATATTATGCTTAAGGTGATATGTTGAGAAGCAATAAGATAATGAAAAGTCAACTAGACTGAGTTTACCCAGTTTTGGTATTTTAATGAAGTTGTGGTTTTTTTAGACTTTTTCCACTAGGGAATCCTACTAAGCATGAGAGATTTGAACATGAAGTAAAATTATATTTTTAGTGAAGGAGTATTAGCATTGAAAGGGTGAGGCACAAAGCTCTTATTTCCAAATATGTATAGCCAATCTAGGGATTTTATTATGGCCCAAGGAGTGCATTTTGGAGACTTAGTATATCCACTAGGAAAAGAGTATACCTTCCTTGGAAAGGTATAGGAGTCCTTATACATAGGGTAATATGTGAATTTCATTGCTAAGGCATGAGGTGTGTTGGTTATAGAAACTCCCTAGAAGAAGTATAATGATACTTTTGAAGAAAAAAAGTGAAAGAATGTTTTTAACCATCTTCTATTATTTTTGTTAAAAACAATTGAGTTGAGCTATTTAAATGACTCTATTTTAAATACTCTTTAAGTTATGAAGATTTCTAGCTAATATTGTTATATAAGTTAAGTTTCTTATTTGAGTTGAGTTTGAAGCTAAGTTGATCATGCATTGCATATTTCTTATGCTTTACTATTATATAGCCTGTTTTATGCATGTTCATATATTAGAGGAATTTCATGTGCTGATGCTTACTTTTTTGTTGCATGTTAAACCCCATGCAGAGATTTCCAGTCGTTCAGACACTCAAGGTTGACATATTTGCACCATAGAGACTTGAAAACTTAGTGAGTCCTCACTTAATTCTAGAGCCCCTGATGTTGGAGTTATCTTTATTTCCTTTTTGAGTAGGATTGAATAACTAGATTATTTCTAACTTGTTTTAGGATAGCTAGAGGCATTGTTTTAGCAATTCTATATAGTCAGCTTTGTAGTGACTGTTAGATATGAGATTGAGTAGGATTAAGATTGAGTTTCATTTATCTTATTAATGCTATTTGTTGACTATTGTGGGATTTTCATTACGTTCATATTATTTTGAATTGCTTCCACTGAGTGTGACTTTGTAGAGCTATGTCATGAGCCAAGGGTTTGTACAAGGCTGCAACTTAGTGGGCAAAGATGTCGGTCATGTCCAAGGGGTGACTTCGGGGCATGACAGCTATCTTCATCAATAGCATTGACCAAATCATCAAGAGTCATAATACTCAAGGAAATAATACAAATAGGATAATCATGACCACTTTCTATACCAACAAGTTCCATTCCCACAAGTGTACTTCTATCTCCCAAGGAGAGAGTTCTTTCTTTAGAATGGATGTCTTCACTCCATAGGGTTATCAAATAGAGTATATCCCAAAGGAACTATGCCATCATTAAGGTTCACACCACTAGGATCCATACTAGGATTATCATTATCATCAAGATATCACATTGTATTTAAATAGAGAATGATTAATCACATAAAAAAATTAACACAAGTAATACCATTCTCAAAGTCATACATAGTATCTTTCAAGGAATGGCCAATCACATCTCTATGAGCAAAGTTAGCAATTGGATCACTTTTACACAACAAACTCATAGAGTTACTCGTATTCCATTGCTAACCCTAGTATCAACCTCACATTTGGTTTTCATGAACCAAATCACAAACACCCTCATCTAAGGGACTTAGGGCACACAAAACATGGTTAATATCAACATCAAGAGACAATATATTAAAATTTAAAGAAAATTTCTACCAGTAGGTTGACTTAAATCATTCTCAAGAGAGAAGTCATTTGGGTCATATAATTAACCAAGGAGCATTATCATTATCTGCATTATCAAAAGTAGGCATGAAATCAAGAGCTAATTTACGATGAAGGCTAAGAGTGTTATCACTAAGGTGTACACAAGTCGACCTTGCAAGAAGGACCAATGAGGTCATCAATAGGACCAAGTAGTGCATCTACTCTAAGATCATACACACTATTAACATCAATAGAAGTAGGAAAACAATTACTAAGCTCAATAGATAATCTATCACTAACACTTAAGTCATTCAAAAATCTTAAAGTGCTAAGGTTAGCTAATTACCGTGAAGCTCCATCTTCAACTTTTTTTGTTCCTTAAAAGGCATTTCTGCGGTGAAGCACACTTATCTTTTCCTTTGCTCCATATGGAAGGCTTCAATCACCTCAAGTGTAGTCTTTTGGCTTGAAACTTGCATTCAATTAAGCTCTGCATGTATACCTATACAAGATTCCTCAATTAGGTTTCTAGTTTTCTCTCCCCCACTCCTCTCTATGTTTTGTCCCTCATTTGAAAAAGGAGTTGAAACTAGTGGTCTTCCATATTGATCCACAACTTTGTTAGACCAATATTCTTCACTTGAAACCCCATTCCTAGCAAGAACAGGTTCTCCCAAGTGTATATGACTTGATTCTATAGGATGCACATCACACAGCACCTCCTCGTAGTACCCTTATGGAAAGGCTACACTCGCACGCTTTGTCACCAAATTCCTATCCAAGAAGTAAGGATCACACTTGGTTAGTTGTGACAACTCCAAGTACTCCACGGTTGAAGAAGCTATGTAGTTTACTTTGCAAGTATCGTGGAAGATAACATTAAATCCAAAAGCCTTACCAATCATTAATGTATGGGATCACTTCTCTCTTTTCATTATACTGGTTACCATTAACTTGATCCCTATAATTCAATACTTGTTCATAAAGAGAAGAAGTATAGGATGTAATATGCATAGATGTTGGAGCTGAATTCACTCTCCTTCTTTCCATCAAAATACTCGGTTCACACCTTTATGACCATGCATCCTCTTAGAAATATAGTAAGAACCACCACAAAATTTGGTAAATGAATCATCATTTACCCAGTGGACTTCAAACCACAACTAGTACTAGGTTTGCAAGAAAAAATGCTATACCTCACTAGCCCTTCATTTTTGGATTAGAAGAGACTTCACGTATCCCTTCATTTTTGAATTATAAGCAACTTCACATACTCCCCATCATCATACGATTCCTCGCAAGACTCCCTATACCAACTATCCTCATCATAGGAGTTGGGATCACTATTATGATCTTCCTCGGTATAATAATATTCATTTTCATAAGGTTCATAATCATGTCTATATTTATAGAACTTATTGCAATTGCCCTTACACCACTCATACCCATAACTGTCGTAAACTCCACAACACTCACCCAAATCATAGTCATAAGAGAACACCTCGACATAGTTTTACCTAAAAAATGAGCAAACAAATTAGTAGTAAATCTTTATCTCAACACTCTCTTGTCCTCCCCTTTAAAGTGCTCTCAATTGGTGCAACAAACTTTGAACCTTGAATCAAGATGGTGATCACAAGTGCTAACTAATTGCTTGAAGTCGGAATGGATTCTTAGTACCCTATACGGATGACTCAATGTAAAAACTCAATTAAACAAAATAAAATGTATAGGACTCAAGTATATATGTATAGACTCTATCTAATAGACTAAAATCAACAAGTATACTACGAAAATAGAACAAAAAAAGAACACAAATAATTAGGGTACATAATCAAAAGGATTCAATTCTAATTAACAACTAAGTAAGAAGATATACTAGCTATCAATATATAAATATGATAAGAAGGGAAACCACAACCCCAGTCGGCATCTTATCTACTAATTAAAAATAAGAGAATTGAAATTATGAATCAAAATTAGAGAAATTGAGAAAATAACCTAAGATTGAGCCTTTGAATAAGTCGTTGAATCACCCAAGCACACCATAATGCATGCCCTAAAAAAAACTGCCCTTAACCTAATCAAGTATACAACTTCAATCGAAGAAGTGCTTTCGTTTTCCAATTCAGTGATCATTTCACCCTTATTGGCGTTCTGTCAACCTAATTTGCACTATGCCAAAATAGATACAAGCAAGTTGCAAAATATGCTCCAAGCATCGACAACTCAGTGAAGTGTGGTCAAAACGGCAAACAAAATAAACATTTGGTAATCTGCCAATTTTTCAATTGGTGCGCCAAATATCCCAGTGTCTTTAATATTTCCATGTTCAAATAATCAATGGAGATGCCAAGAAAGATAGGAGATCCACCAACATGTTTTGTAACCCAATTTAATCGCCAAACAATCCACAAATCTCCAAAAACTTAGTCAAAGTTTGGTGAAAATTAGATCCAACCTTCTTGTACTTGAGTGTACTTGTTTCCTCAATTCAAGTAAGACTAATCTTCCTTGAAAATCCAAAACCACTCAAACATTCTTTCGTTCTTACATTTTTGTATCAAACTCCCTTTTCAAACTTTTTCTTCTTCTTGAAGCTTTGAACATCACCAAGAACACCAAGAAAAAACAAGAACAAGGGAGCTACAACCCAAAAATGAAATTCGCCTCTAACTAAATAAAAAATTCTTTAAAGTTTAGAATGTAGGTCCTTTAGATGATTGATGAAAGGAACACACTCTATAGATTTTCAGAACGAAATTCCAAGTCAATTATCAAAACCAAGTTCACCCACTTTACTTTCTTCAAAGCTTCAACCAACAACAATGGCTACCACTATGAAGAAATATCTAAAATAGGTTCAAACTCAAGTAAAGATGCAATAAAATACTAGGGAATGATCCTAGTACCTGTGAAACTAGAGGGTGACAATAAACTCAACCAAATAATTTCAACAACACCAAACTACTCTTTATGAAATTTTCAGTTTTTGTTTTGTATTTTTGCAGAATCATAACCCAAGACTAGACTCCACATGGTGAATCACGTGCTTGGCTATGATACCAAATGATGCATTTCAAGCCCCGAGGGTTAAAGCATGCATATACGCAGAAGCATTAAAGATAGAGGAAGATAAAACAAGTAAAATATCAAGGCAATCTAAAGTTATATTAAATCTAAAGACCTTCTTTCCATTTAAATACAATTTTATCGATTCCGTACATATAGTAAAACATAAATAGGGGTTATTAGCAACCAAAGAGTATCCTAAAACCTCTAACATAGGGTACCCTACAAGAACTATACTCATAAGAAGACCTCAAGGATGTTTACACTCCTTGAAACCTCTGTTTCTCAACAAGGTTTTAATTCGAGTAGGGCACACCTAACTCTAAACTCTCAAATCCCAACATGGGAATGGAAGAGAAACTCTCAAGCTTTGAACTCACAATTTCGTTAAGATACAAAATATAAGTATAAAATAAAAGAAAAGGTTATTTATACTAAGCCTAAACTATTACAAGAAGAATGGCTTCCAAGCTTGCTATCCAATTAAGCTAAGTGCCATAAGACTAAACATGATGGTAGATCCTCCCTTTTCTCACCTACATAGCTTAAATCACTCTCAATAAGAGATATTGGATGGAAATTTTGGTGATATGTCTTACCAAAAGGGAGATCCTCTTTCTATATGTTCTGCCTCGTCGTTTGAGCATTTTTCTCTCCAAAATAGGAAGCAACTCTAATAAGATTTGGGATTCCATGTCTTATTCATTTCATTGCTTTGATGGTTCTTGGAAGCATCACCAAAAGATCCCTCAATGCCTCCTTGATTCCCATAAGATTCTCCTTCCATTCAAAGCTAGGTTTGAGCTCCAATTAGGGATTTCAAAATGCTCTTGAAATGCCATTTAACAAGCATTTGATTTCCCTCCTTGTAGTCTTGCCTCCAATATTATGGAACATTGTTTAAGGTTGGAACCATGCCTCTCTGGGATGCATCATGTGCAGATATGCAACTTCAATTCCATACAAAACAACTTCAAATTGTGAAACACATATCATATCAGAAGTTAAATCAAATATCAACCCTAGAATAATTTCTATCAACTTTCACAGTCATATAGACTCTTTTTCGTACCTAATTTCTCAATTCTGAAATATGGGTACAATCATCATCTAGCATGTTCAATAAGAACCTTCTAACTACCATTCATAAGAACCATACTCACAAATAGAAAAATAGTCCAAATAATTCAATCTGTTGCTTTTAAACCTTTACATAACTCTAGTACCCATAAAGATGCTCGTGATATCATCTATACGGGATCCCCAATCCTCATTAATCCTCATATATACAACTAGCATATAAATACTTCAACAAAAAAGATAAAAGAAACCTCAACTTGCCTTAAAAGGGACCTGAACAAAAGCTTTACCCTTTAGAATAGCCACCAAATGAGTCTAATCTAATCAAATATGCATCAAAATAAATTAGACACCCATATTTCTATACTTAAATTTTGGGTCCAAAACATCAACCCTAATCCCACAAGGAAAAAACTAGAATTTCATTTGAAAATCACTTCAATCATAACTTATGAAAATGAAATATGAAATTTAATAAAAATGCAGTTAAAGTTGACCTTCAAAACATTAAGTAATCATGGGTGGTATCGTTTTCTACATCCATCAATGTTTGAAGATCAAGTTCTTCAAGTTAATTATAGATCCTTCCATTTTTCTCCTCAGATCTTCTTTTTTTAATAACCCTCCTAGACCTGTCGTTCCTTGTGCAACTAGGACCAAATATATGAGTTTTTGATCTGGTCCATGACTCATAATATGATCCCTGGACCTAGTCTACCACTTGTACTACAATCCATGGAATAGAGCAGCAACCTGGCCACCACATATCAATTACATGATTGGGATCATGGTTAGTGGTCCCATTCCATGAGTCGCGGTCCTTTTCTATGGGCTACTGAAGCCTAAAACATAATCCCCCCCCTTCCAAAAAAAAACCCTTAGGATTCGTTCAAAATCCCATGAACAATAACCACATATGCATACATACTAATTTAACCATAGTGGGCTCAATCAAATCATCAAAACACAAATCCATGGTCTCTTTGACCGAAATCCCCCAAAGACCAAATTTTGAGCTAAATCATCAACTTATCTCTTCTAAAAGCATAATCTCGTATCAAAATACCAAAAACTCAACCAAAGATTATCCTAAGACAAATTTGCATTCTAGAGTTGTATAATGAGCCTCATGGTCATTTATGATAAATACATGCTATTTTTCATTCTAGAGGGTTTCGGTAGTTTCCCTAAGTCATTTATGACTTACTGGGACTAACAGTTCAGATCCCTGGTGACTCAGTTGAGAAATATCTCAAATTCCCTATTTTAGAGCCTAAAACTAAGTACTCATTGACCAAAG
>JBDJHY010751213.1:0-15526 GCA_039654485.1 Withania somnifera | reverse complement strand
CCTGTGGTAAGAAGTTTGTAGTGTAGATTTGCTTTCTAAATTCAAGATCAATGAGACCATCTCTCATATTATTCGACCATTTGTGATACCCTTTCCGACAGATTGAAGCTCTAACCAAGCTTAATACCACTGTCTAAAAAGAGTAATACAAATAGCCTTATAAAATTCTTTATTTCTGTGACCTTCTATACTGATGAACTTAAATCTTGATTGCTTGACTTTTGTGAGGAATCCTATGTTATGTACTGTTTAACGTATTAGCTGTAGCTGCTTTAGTTTGGTTCAATGCTTCTGATTATGTTGTGTCTGATGTTTGGTATTTGGGCCTTATCAGCATTTATTATCCTTTTTGCTTCAATAGGGATTCCTTGGTAGTTTTGAAAACTTAAGGTACCTGCAAAACTAAAAGACAGGTTAGTAAAAAGAATTTGCAAGTTGGTTTCCTTCTATCAAAACATGAGAGATTGTGTTTTCCTTCTCTTCTCTTGCTTTTCTGATTCGGTCCACCTCCATACAGATTCTCCAGGGTGTATCCCATTCACCATCTACTACCTTCTTAGGAACAAAGTATCAGTTTCCAAGATCAAAGGAAACAGGTTGTTGCTCACACAAAATTCCAAACCTTCCTGCATAGCAATAGCCTCGGCACAAATATCAGTGGTGTCAGGAATAGTTCTCGCTCTGGCAAGTATTAAATCCCCATTGTTGTTTCTGACACAAAATGTTGTTGAGCTTTCTCTAGGATTACCTCTGGAGGCACCATCACTATTGTATTAATACCAACCCTCTTCTGGAAACCTCCATTGTACTACTCTCTACTCCATTCTCTGGACATACTCTTCAAAATATTGGACTTTATATTTACTCTACGTGATTCATTTTTTTTTTTAGCATTATGACTTTGTTTACCTAGATTAGGAAGGATTCAATCTTGTCTTCTTTCCATTAATCATTAATTTCTACTTCATTGTTGTTTAACACCATAGAATTTGAATCAATTAGCAGTACCAACCTTCAAAGCAATCTCCAAAATAAATTTAAACAATTATCACCATTTCATGATACGTTACTCTCTTTATTTTAATTTATGTGATGCTTTTCATTTTTAAATTTAAAAGTTTTAATTTTGACCATACAATTGGACATGAATTTGTAGTTTTCCAAATAGAACTTACATATATGAATCTAATGAGAAAAATACTATAGTAAAAGTTATACTAATTAATAATTCAAAATATCTAATAGACATATAAAAAGATTATAATAAATTTTTTATTCGTTTAGCTCTCATAATTCAAGTATGATCACGTGAATTGGGAGGGAACTAAGAAATGACTTCTTTCTATTTATTGAGTATGATTTTAGTTCTATATAGAATAAATGTTAGAATTTTCTGCTACAATAATATATCTATCTGGCTGGCTGGCTGGCTGCCTGTTTACATCAAACTAATACAATTTACCATGGTTAAGTAATCTAATGAAGTAAAGATACACGTTAATTGATTACATTTAAGTAGATATATTGACTTGATGTAAACATCCACTATAAGTAAATTTTTACCTATAAAAAGCCTAGAAGAGAGAAAACAAAAATAGCAGGGAATAACAAGTCCTAAAATTAAGAAGTGGAAAAGTAAGTAATCAAGGAGTGATTGGAAGATAATAATATGGTAACGATCTATTACCTAATTACCTGCTTGTGTAAAAAATGATTTTCACTAACAGTGAATTTAAGTTAAACTCCTTTTAAGTATTACCTAATTGTTAGGCTCATCCAAAATAAAGATACTCTTATATAATGTGACATTGTTCGCTTAACGCTATGCATGGACGGTTTTTCCTGAAATTTCACACACTATTAAGAGATTCTATACCTTATATGTAGCTTTCAATCTTTCTGCTATCAATGTGTTATATGAAATCGAATACGCGGAAGCAAAACAAAAAATATGAAAGAAAGAAGATGGATGAACAAAAAGTAAAGATAGACTATTAGACATAAAATAGGCTACTTACAAGAAATCATGGGTGTATCAAACCCAAGACCTTAAGTAATTTGACCTGTGAAATACATAATTCTTATGAAGACCGCGAGGGAATCACAATCTCAAAGATACCATCATTTCAAAATGAAGACAAGAAACGAGCTTGCCAAATTCCTATGCAAGGAATTCACTGAATGTTTCTTTCACAAGAGAACACTTAAAAGACTCATACAAGAGTTGTTCATAATCAATAATCATCAAAAAATAAGTAGAAACCATAATGATTTACTATTTATAGCCCAATACTAGCTATTATATTATTGGCCTATGAGGCAACAAGACATCAAAATATTCCAATTGGCTTTGGACGGCTTGCCCTCTCCTGGACGGCTTGCCTTCTCTTGGACGGCTTGTCCTCTAGGTGTTGGACAAGTCTTCCATTTCAAGATTCTCCCAAGGCTTCTTGGTCTTTGTTTCAAGATATTCTCCAAACAAAATCTTGATATCAAAAGTGTTCTAAATGCCCAAAAATACCCTTCAAAGGGCTCTCATCAACTCCTTAGATATCCATAGCATTCATCATCAAATCATCACGAGTAAAGTCGGTTTGTATCACATCATCCTCTCATTCTTGAAATAATTTATCCTCTAATCCATATCTTGCGAGCACAAATTGAGAAATACAAGCAACTCAAATCTCCTCATGATTTAGCATATGGTTTAGCATGAATAACACTATATCAAGGACACTTTATTAAAAAATAACCAAGGTTTCCTTATCTTGACGGAATAACCAACTTATGGATCACAAGGAACTTAGTCTAACCACAAATAAGAAGCACAATATATACCAACAATAGCATCATCATATGCAAAGAGATAGCATAGAAAGTGGAGAAGATAATCACATTTAGTAAAAATGTTCTCATTTCCCAAGTTCATAACCATCACAAAAGCATTATCAAACATCTCATTGGGAAATAAAGCATTTGAGAACAAGATGAATTCTCTCGCACTAGTGTCACATATTCAAATCAAGGATTCATAATATGTATATATTGTGTCACATATTCAAATCGTGCTCTTCTTGCGCGATCATGGTAATCCCTTTTTTCCTTCACTTAGCGTAATCGTGGAATAATAACCATTTTCCTTCTTTAGTGCAATCTCTCCCTAGGTGCGGTCGTGCCATTTCTAGTTTCCCTCATTTAACGCGATCAAGGTGCGATTGCGCTTCATTGTTGTCAGTTAAATAATAGGGAACATTGATGTTTTAGTCATTTTCTTAAACTGTTTCTCTCACCTTTCTCCCTCTCTCTCTCTTTTGCTAATTCGATCGTGGGTTCAACATAGTAATGCTAAGAAGTTCTGGGAGAAGTTAGCCTTAGTTCCCCTCGTTCAGTAAGTGGTTCTCCCCTAAGTTTTCATGTCCATGGTGAAGTCCCACCATTAATGGCCTCAGCTTAATGTCGATTTTTCTCTTAATTTCTTAGCTTTTTCGAGTAGTTTCTAGTGCACTGTGCTTGACTTACCTCTGTGATTAAGTTACACTTGATTCCCTGTAAGAAACTCTTCCGTTCATCCTTTTGGTTTAAGTAATATTTTGCACTTCTCCTTAAACGTATTTCGGCCAATTGAGGACCTTTCGATGGTTTAATTGAGCTCAAATTCGAACCACACATTCCTTTATCTAAGGATTATGTGCCGGTAGTTGTAGTCTATTTTTCCGGGCCGCGGGGACAACGAGCCTATTTTTAGGCCAATTTTCCAGCCTGGATTGCACTTGGCAATATGGTCTCGTTCTTCATTTTGGACCGTTGGATTCATAATTTGATAGTTTTTGGGGTGATTTCGATTGTGATACGAGCATGGAAGGCACACAAGCTTCGAGACCCTTTACCAGAAGCCAAGCTAAGGAATTGAAGGCCTTACAAGCTATGATGAAGAAGTGGGCTGTACGGGAAACAATGTACAAGGCCCAAGGGATAATTTACAACATTTGGGCTTGAAAAATACCAACAATTGAAGCCCAAGAACAACCTAAAACAGGCAGCTATGAGGCAGTCTAAGAAGGGATTAAAATCAGCCCAAAACAAGACCAAGTAGAAGATTCAAGCCCAAGGGAGGTTGACCCAATCCAATTCAATGAAGGAGAAAAAACTTTACTCCAATTAGAAGGGGGGATGAGAATTCATCAAACTCTATCTAATCATACTTCAAATTACTTGTTCTAGTTGTAGTCAATTTGGTTAAAAGAAACCTAGTCCAACTCTACCACCTCCTAATTAAACCAGTAAATTGTTTAATTTTTTGCATATTTTTTGGTTTCTTTCTCCCTCAATATTGCGTTGTGATTCGTAACCCGAATCTCATCACAACCTGTGGCTTTAGCAAGTCAACTGCAATAATCACCGGCAATGTGTTTCCATCTCCTAGAAACACATAGTGTAGATGTTCGAGGAGAGCCTTCAACTCCAGAACATGTGTCTCCTTAGTAGATGGTCTAGCAATAGGAGTCACCCTATTCTTTAAATCTAGGTCTAGCATCATTAGAGCATAATAGAAAAACCACAGAACATTTAATACTTGTTCTACCTCAATAAAATCAACATTCCTCTTAAAGTGACTTGGGAAAGGATGAGGAGGCCTAGGCATAAGCATAGGAATACTAGGGTTGTGTTTCTCATAACTACATGACTTCATAGGTATTCAGTACTAGAATTCTATCTTGGATATATGCATACAAAATCTATAGGTTAACATTACCTAAACACTGATAGACCCTATTAGGTTCTTTACCCAAATCACTTCTAAGTCTCATAATGCATGAGATACTAGCCATCGAATATTGATCTCATATTTAACAATCACTGCTAGGTCTCAAGTCAAAAAGATGGAATCTCTAAAACTCAATTGTAGTTTTATTTTCCTAATATCTACCCCCCACTAGGGAAAGCAAAGTACCAGTATGTTTTTAATGTTACCTAGCAAAAGAAAGTAATAAAACTTAAGAACACTACAATACATTCGCCATACTATTCAACAAACGTTAATTCTACCTACACCTACTTTGTTATTTCGTCATGGCTCACACAATCCTAGTTGTGGTGTTTAGATACCTATGAATAGGATATGACCATGAATCATGGTTATACAATTCATAGCAATAAAATTTGCGATAGTAGAATAGAAAACATTGAAGATAAAGATGGAATAAGATCTTTTAATTGACAAAGTAAAAATGTAAAATATGGAGTCTTGTATTGTATGCTCAAAATAATGAGACAATGCGTAAAAACCAATAGAAAGAGTATCTAACAAGAAATAAAAAACCTACTTTAAGTATTCTAAGAATCTAGAATCAAATCCTAAGAAAACTAGGAAAATAATGTCGGCAACTAAAAGTATAGACTGTGGTTGCAACATATGGTCCATGGAATCCTCCCCGGTGGCTTGTACTCTGTAAATGGAACTCAGATTTAGGTTACATATTACAGATAGACAGTATGGCCCGTAGTGTGCACCCTATGGTCTGTTCTATTGATCTATCATTTAGTCTCTAGAAATCATACCATCAGCTTCCATATCACAGTTCAACAGTATGGTCTATCATAGATCAATCCTGAGAGTTGTATTTTATCATATCTAACTTCCATTTTTATTTACCTTAAATAATACCTCTCATACCATGACTCAAAGTCTCAATCTCATGATCCGTGATCTTAGTCTATCGGTCAAACCTCCAAAATTCCCACTTATAAGAAATCATCCGACAACTAATAGCCAGGTTTGCGGTCTTGACTCCACGGTTTATATTGTGCCCTATAAAACCCATTTTTTTAAAAAATTATACATATCAGGTCTTGATAGTCAACGAAAATCATTTCCATAAGAAAGACACAAACAACATATCATATCCACATAAACATACCCAACAATAGTAAAAACTCCCTTATCTTAAGCTTTATAAGTCTCGTAAATTAGCATCACATTGGATACCTTTCGAGTTGTATTGATGTGTAGATTTTTATTTTGATAATTTTATCCTTGTTTGGAGATGTTTTGTGATAGACGAGCTGGTTCTCATGTGCTGTAATAGTATTTTTTCCAAATGATAGGTAGACTATATGGGCTTACACTTGGGGCATAATGGGTACAACTACATCAGATAGTATCCTTGGGTTAGGATTACTATATCGATATTGAGACCTTTTTTTACTTGTTCTCTTCTACTTTATCTCATTCCTTCTAATGATGCTTGATATAATATAATTCTTTTGACCTAGTATTGAATTTTTAATGATCGTAGGGAGATATTATTACATGGGCTGTTTTTTGAGTTTTGCCCTCAGCTTTAGGCTCCTGTTATGTGTTGTTAGTTATAGATTGTTTGGGTAGGACTTTAGGGTTGTTGTGGGATGGTTGTTCTTGTGCACTCATGTAGTGTATTTGTTGACTTGATTTGCATCCTGACTATGAAATCTGGAGGGATTAAGGCCTAACATTACCGGTTTACATATACATTATAGCCTTAAGGGCCGATTTCTGATATAATTAGCTAAACTGGATTTAATATTGTTTATATGGAATTTTAAATAATAATAAGGGATTGGAACTTATTTTAGTCTCATTCAATGGTTGGGCACTTACTTTACTCTTTTCCACTCCCAGGTTTCACCAACTGGTATCGAGAACTTTCATTTACTTCTATCACTATAAGTTGACGCCCATCTTGATCAGTTAGTACAACGTTTTCTAACAATATATCACCTATTGAGATGATATACCAATTTTTAAAGACATTTCAATACAATGACATAGACATACTAATATCCTTCAATTCTAAGATACTAAGACATTAAGAAATTGAGGTAGAGGCACTGAGATTCCATTTCTTCGGAGATTCTGACCTACAGGTTTGTATTTTAATACCTCTATGGGACCTACCTTATAGTTTACAGCCGGTGAAGGGGTTCTTATCGATAATTCCCATGGGTCCTGCCTCTGGTACCCGGGTCGGGGGAGGTATATATGCCTACATTCTGCATCATGTGTTTGTTACTTCCTTGAACTTTTCTTCCTTTATGCACCCTCTAGCAGTATGGTTTCTCAGTACATGAACTTACCTTATTTATACCTTACTTGGTGGGCGAGGGTCACAAAGGGTTTACTTGTAATCATTATTTCCTACATTTGTTCCAATTAGCTGTAGTAATTACTTATTGATTCTTCTTAGATGGTGGCTCTATATATGATTATGTTTAATTACGGTGTCGTTATCGTATAGATATCATTAAGTCTATAGGTACAACTTGTTCTCTGAAAGTCTTTTTTTCTATCTTTATTACCTTCTTCCCTTCTTATTATTGTTGTGTTGCTTTAATGACCCCTGATATGTATTTTTCTCCACCTCAGTTTCTACTTCATTTCCATAGCTAGAGGCATTTTCTAGACGTCATTTCTTTCTCCTATCCTTATAGCTAGATTTTTGTACAATTTTACTTGCTTTTTTTATTTACCTTCTTTACTTTTCTTCTATTTCCTCTTCTTATGCCTTTTATGTACTCGGTGGCCTTTAGGAACCTATAGGGAACTTATTTCTTTGGAAATTAGAAATTATATGACACTTCTGCATCTTTTTTTATTTAAATACATGTTTGAGTTATCACTGCTCACGTCATACATCATGCTAGCTTGATGTCTTTAATGATACAGAGTGAGCTCCAGGCTTTCAGAGACTCTCACATATCTTCATTTTATATCTTTTTTCTATTGTATCTCCCAGTAGATATCGTTGTGTGTGTATATATATATATATATAGCACTTTTTTTATTATTGTTACTCCATACCTTCTAGCAAATTATTGTTACTCCATTCATTAGTGTCAATTCTACATAAGGAAGTTTCTAAGTAGAGTTTCGTGGATTAGTACCATGCCACCATATCGTATCTCAGAAGGCTATGGTGCCACTTTAGAAAAAGATTTTACTTTATTTACTTCAAACCCTACATCTTCTCATTGGTTGTTTCTCAAAATCTTACTTGTTTATTTTCACTCTCCTACAAATGGTCTAATTGAGGTCTTCAGGGAGAAATAAAAATTCTTCCATACCAGTATATAGGGATCCATTTTGAGGTAGGAGTCATACGACTATCACCACTCTAGCTAGAGTTCTGGGAGTGAGTTTAATCACTTACAGCAGGGTTCAACATGTGTCTCAAAGTATGAGGTCAAAATCTATATAAGTTGTTCGGTGTAATATGTGGTTTTACCTTTTGAGTAGGATAGGGCACAGAGGTTCACTGATAGGTTGTCATTTTGACTTCGTCTAGAAGTGGATTCCTTAACCATAGAGAGCCACTCTTTGCTCAGGTTTTCGGCAATACAAAGTATTTAGAGGGATTGTGTCAAGAGGCTTATGGAGGCAGTGATCATGGTTCTAGTTAATGGATGGTTCTGGTGGTACTATGTCATGATGTATAGATCATCCTTGTAGGACATTTTATGTGGCACGACAGATAGTTTCAAAAATATTACGGCCCTTGGTTGAGGTTCGTTGTGATTTAGGTTTAGATTTTTGAGAAGTTTGTGAGTGGTACTCTTTTTGGGGTTTCAAGTCGAGATATCCATTATGGTGTGATAGAGTCTTTTCATTAGTGCAGATAACTAAGTTATTGTATATGTGTGTTACATCCAATTATTATACTTGGGATTTCCCTTAGGACTATTGTGCTTTGAGTGTAGGGTTGCAGGCCACTGTGTTAGAGATTAACCCTTATGTAGGGTATTTCAGCCCATAGCCTAGTAAGATATGGGTACTCTTCAGTCAATATTCCCATTGATTAGAGGTGGTACCTGTGTTATGGAATATGTCTGGAAAATTCCCAGTGTTGTACAACAGATGGTAGGGGTTAGCATCTATTAGATGAGGATCAGGTTACGTGGTGTTACTTCAGCCATAGCATAGGCAGCGACTACGAAAGTGGTGATTTTAGGTTTTTTTCCACCTTATTGTTAGGTTTTTTAGCTTTACTTTACTTTTATTTTAGTGATTCTTTATGCATGTCTACTTATTTTATTTTCCCCTATTATTTTTGCTAGTGAGTTGTGGGCTGATAATTTAGCTAGTAAGTCGTGGATTGATAATCATGTGTTGCTACTTGGTAGTTGTCATTTTCTACT
The DNA here is from genome assembly GCA_039654485.1 of Withania somnifera. Lineage (NCBI taxonomy): Eukaryota > Viridiplantae > Streptophyta > Magnoliopsida > Solanales > Solanaceae > Withania > Withania somnifera. The sequence goes on along the minus strand of JBDJHY010751213.1, from coordinate 6,355 downwards.
TGTGGATCATGATGATATACCTAATTGGGTAGCATTTGAAGGTCTTGAGTTTGTTCTGAGATTTTATGCTAGACCTTAATTGGTAGATTTTAGAGGATTCGTTGATGAGTTGGGGTTAGTTGCGTTGGTAGTAGTGCGGTATTTCTTTCGTGGATAGGATTACCCCTTCTCCATATTTTTTCTAGTTTTGTTGCTAGGATCGTTACCTTAGCCATGCCTGGTGGATCCTAAATTATGTGGTTGAGTTCCATAGCCTTGAGGGATCCTTTCTTATCTTTTTTCTAGAAAGGTATTTTTTATGCCACTTGGCATAGCTAGGAATTGTCCGCCATTGTTTTATTATTTTCTTTGTTCATTTATGTTTTATGTAGTAAGTAATATGTAGAATGAACCACCTAGATAGACTCCTTATCATATGTTGTACTTATTTGTTTGTGTTCGAGCAGAGCCACAATTCCGTTCTTATTCCATTACATGAGTTGGGTTTTTGTCGATTGCTAGGGCATGGGGGCTTTGAATTATGATTTGTTCCTTATCAATTTTTTTTACAAAGTGTGCATACGTGTGGTTTCTTGTAGAGGATTCCTTTTAAGTTGTGTATTGGGATGCTAGCCCCTGAGTTGGTTGACGTGAAGATACAGTATTTTGATAGCTACTATTTCATCCTGGAGTTATTTAGAGTATAGCACAACGTATGTTTTAACATTTTTTGTTTTCATATTTGGGCTCAGAAAGGATACTGAGCTATAGAGCTATAATTTCTATTGTTTGAGGTGTAGTTGAGTGGTGAAGTGGTAGCACATTGAGTGCGGCCGGTTCCCGATGTCCGTGGGCAAATGATGTTATTTTTTTGTATACAAAACTAATAGCATTTTGATGATAGGCTATGGATAAGGGGTTCTCTTGTTGTGCATTAACATAAGTTTTAGGGACGTTCCTTACTCATGGGTGGTATAGTACATCATTACTTTGTTATAGTTCGATACTTTATTGATTTTCTAGGGTAGTTTTGGTTTGTTTTGATAGTTATAAAAACTTGTCATATGTTGAAGAATCCTATTCGCAATATTTTAATTTTGATCATTGCAGGACTATAGTAGGTTGGAAGACACTGGTTATTAGTGTCTTATAGTAGGTACAACTACTATTTGTGTTCTAGAAGGCTGGTTATGACTTGCCTTATTAAAGGTGTTCATAATCAGTTTAGTCTTTTAGCATTTATTTTAGTTGGGATAACTTTGTTTGGGTAGAGTACGTTGCTCTGGTAGGGAGAATTTTAGGATTTTAGCTTGTTGCAGGATTAGTTGGATTCATATTGGATGTTACTCATCATCGCTTGAGATAGAAAGTATTTTCTTCTAGATGGGATAGAATTATTATTATATAGCATTTGGATTTAGTGTGAGGGCCTTTTGGGTTCTTACGGATTATATTACAAGGTGTTTAGTGGTATCTTATAGGTTGGTTAACGTGGTATGCTAATCGCAAGCCGGTCGTTGGGTGTAATAGAGTTTTGTCTTGTCTTCGGGAAGGGTTCCCAATATTTGTTCAAGATTTAATTTCTATGAGACCAGTATGATGCATTAGCTTAGGTAGTAGGAGTGGTTTATTAAGGATTTAGGGTTAGGTATTACATACCCATTTTATATTCATAATACGTTTTGCAGGATAGTTATTTATGGTTGTTTATAGCTGTCTCATGTAGGTGATTGTTCAAGTTAGATGGTAGATCAGAGCGATATAGTTTGGGTATTCAGAGTATCTATTTCCATCATCCCTAAACATAAACATGGTGCCTCTGTAACTTTGTTTTTTCAAAGGAAACACAATGGGGAAATATTTGAATTATTGACATTCCATTGATATTTTGTGTGCCTTTTTTGTGCTTGATAAGGTAATTTAGAAGTATTAGCATAAAGCTCAGTCGTTGTACAATATCCACCTTAAGTTTAGGCAGTGTCTAGAGGGTTTACAGATTTTCTCATTGGGTTCTAAGAAGAGGAGATTGGTTTAATTGTTACCACGTAGGGTCATTGTACTCACCATATTCCTATGTTGTTTGCATTTAAGGTATAAAAGGCATATAAGTTCTTGCATCTGGTTTCCAGTTAAGGGATTCAAATTAAGCCATTTAGCGGGTGTCTAGTATTTCAGATTTTGGAGGCTCTTAGGATTTTCATCGTCGATTCTGTTAGATCTACTCCGTCCTATTTGATTACCCTCCCTAATCATTTCATATATATTTTTAGGTTGTTTAAGAGGTTTTCCAACCATGTGTGGTTCTGGTTATTGTGTTCCAATATCTGGCACTGGGAAGTATGATTTATTACTAGTGTTGGCATTTAAGTCCCATTTCGGGAAGTTAGTATAGCTTTTTCTAACTTATATATCACCTATTAAGATGACACAAAAATTTTTAGAGACACAAGGATATGATGATACATACATATTGAGATCCTTTAGTACCGAGATACTATGATATTTAGATATTGATAATAAGGCACTGAGAGTCCATTGATTCTAAGATTCAAACCTAAGGGTATGTGGTTTGATACCCCCACGGTCCCTATCGCGTGGTCTGAAGGAGGAGAAGTGGTTCCTATCGATGATACCCATGGGTCATACCTTTAGTACCCAGGTCAGGGAGGTGCATATGCCTACACACATGACCTATCTCTACATCTTCTATTTGCTACTTTGCTACACATGTCTTCTTGTATGGACCCTCCAATGGTATGTGACATTGGCAAGTGAGAGTGCCTTGTTTGTATGCTTCCTGGTGAGCGAGGGGGGTAAATGTTATACTTGTTATTGTAATTTCCTACATTTGTAGTTATTAGCCATAGATGTTACTTATTTATTCCTTGATTGAGGATATAGGTACACCTCCCATTCTCCCATAGTGTTCTTGCTATCTTTATTACCTTCTATCCTAATTATTATTATTGTATTTTTGCAAGGACCCTGGGTATGTATTCTTTTCCACCTGAGTTACTAATTATTTTCCATAGCTAGCGGTATTTTCTTGAAATTTTTGTTGCTTGATCCTATCTATGTAGCTAGCTTTTGTCATATTTTACACTCTTATGTAAATTACCTTCTTTACTTTCCTTCTATTTACTATAGTTATGCCTTTTATATTCTCGGTGGACTTTTGGAGCCTACTAGGTACCTATTGCTTCGATAGTTGGTACTCATACTTCACTTATGCATCTTCCCTGGTGTAGATATAGGTGCAAGTTATTGCCACTGACATAGATAATGCTAGCTTGCTGCCTTCAGAGATACAGGGTGCGCACCTGGCATTTAGAATTGCATTCATCTCTTCAATTTATATCTATTCTATTTTGTATTCCCAATATAGAGGAATATATAGATCACTTTTTTATATTTTGTACTTTGTACCTTGTAAAAACCGATAACAGGTCTTGGGAGGGTTTTTGTGATTGTGCTACCTTATTCTGTTTAATTCATTTTGTCTTTCTATCATTATTACTGCCTCAATTACTTGTGCTTATCTCTATTTGATGTAACAGCCCACCATCTGTTGCTCTAGGCTACTGGGTTGGTTCACCTATAAGTGAGACCGTAGGTGCCATCATGACCTGAGAAATCGGGTTTTTACAATCGAAATACAAGATTTTTGGTTTTATAGTTGTATTTTATTTCTTCCTTATCCTTTCTTATCCTTGTTCTGTCTTTTACTTTTAATATTTATTTTCTACTTCTGTAAGATTGTTGGGTGATTTTTTTACAGTGGGTTGTAGGTGTCCTTGTGACCTAAGTAATTGGGCCATGAAAAAATTGGTATTAGAGTTGTAGGTTTATTAGTATCCTTGATACATGAGAAAATTTCTAGTATAGTCCCGCAAATTGGTAAGATAACATCTGTATCAAATTTTCAGGAGGCTAGAGTGACATCTTAGGAAATTATTTTCTTTTCATTCCTATGTCAAGCATTGTATCCTTGTTCTTCTCTTGAAATCTCATTTATTCTTATTCACTCTTCCTAAATTGAACATACAGCCTTCCACACCACTAGATTGAGATCCTGATAGGATCAATAGAAGAGGTCAACCCCAAGGTTGAGAACATACCCGGACTACAGCACATTCTAAAGATACTTCTCTTGTGAGAGCTCCAATTATTGAGACTAAGTCTATACTAGTTCAGTGGCCACCTCTGGTGTAGAGTAGCTTATGTTACATCTGAATCGACTCTAGATCAAGTTCTTACATCGGATATCAGAGATGTTCTATTATAGTTATTTGGTATGGTGAGAGTACAATCAGTTGATGGAGCCCAAACATCCTCTAAAGATGCAACTCTAGGTGCTCTGGGTTTAGGGGTAGGGCCTGGTTCTATAATACCTTTAATCCAGGCACCTCCAGTTCAGACTTATTGTGCTCCCACACCTGCTTTACCTATTGTGACATTCGCTTAGCCTATGCCTCCCCACCTACTGATGTCTTAGATGGATCAGAAGGAATTAGGTAGTTTCTTGAGGTTGGATCCTCCTACATTTACAACACCACTAAAGAGAAATCTCGAGACTTTGCTGATAGAGCTTTAAACTTATAGAGATCATAGGTTGTATTAATAGTTCTCAAAGTTTGAGTTTGTCTTGATTTAGTGGCATTCGTTGTACTTGTTCTTACTAAGTATGGAATTATTAAAGATTTGTGAAAGATTGCACTCATTCCTAATTGTCTAGACCAACTACTCCTACTGTAGTTTGTAGTTTTGTTGGGTTATCCGGGTATTACAAATGGTTCATTGTGGATTTTTCATCTATTGCAACTCCATTGAGTAGATTGACTAGAATGAACATTTCTTTCTAGTGGTTCGATGAGTGTGAGTCTTGTTTTTAGAGGCTTAAGGTAATTTGACTTCTTCTCTAGTGTTAACATTTCTAGTTAAGGGTCAAAGTTTCTTTTTGTTATGATACTTACAGTATTGGTATAAGTTGTGTTTTGATACAATAGGATTGGGTGATTACTTATGCTTCAAGTTAGTTGAAGAATTATAAGTGCAACTACCCCACCATAACATAGAGTTGGCAGCAGTAGTCTTTTCACTTAATATTTGAAGACATTATCTATATGGAGTACATAGTGACATTATCAAATATAATCATAGTCTTCAGTAAATCATGATACAGAGAGAGTTGAATCTTGATAGGGTAGATGAATTAAGTTGTTGAAGGACTGAAATATCTTTATCTTATATCATCTGGGAAGAAAAATATGGTAGCAGATGAATTGAGTCAAAAATCAGTGAGCATGGGTTGTTTTGATGCACTTTCTATGTTTAAGAGGTCATTATCTTTAGATATCCAACTTTTGCTAACCGATTGTCAGACTTGATTTATCAAATTTTGGTTGCATTCTTGCTAGTGTTAAGGCTCGTTCTACCTTGTTTGATCAAATTAAGCAGCATTAATTTGAGAATTAAAACTTGGTTGACACTCATGATTTGTTGCTGATAGGTTACGAGAGAAACTAGATATTATCCTATGACTTGGACCCTTTACCTTGAGAACTCGAGCCCCATATAGCTTCTTTAGACTCAGAGGGCACTTTGAGGTTTGATGGTTGCACCTGTGTTCTGAGGGTCAAAGATTTGATATAGTTAATTCTTTGTCAATCCCATTGTTCAGATATTCCATCCATCATGTGCATCTAAGATGAGAAAGTTTTGAGCTAACTTTACTAGTGGAGTGGAAAAAAGAGGTACATTACAAAGTCTGTATCTCGGTGCCTGACCTATAGCAGGTCAACTTTGACCATGAGAGACCCTATGGTTTGATGTAGAGCTTTCTATTCCTGAGTAGAAGTAGGAATGGATCTCTATGGATTTTATTTGAAGGTTTCTTTGTACTTTTTTCTGTCATGATTCAGTTTGGATTATAGTTGATCAGTTGACTAAGAATGCACACTTCATGGGATCAATACACACAACCTGGTTAAGTTTGTGTTAACAATAGATACAACTAGAGTATTCAAATGGCACCTTCTAAGGCGTTGTATGGTAGATGGTCTTGATAACCAGTCGGTTGGCTTGATGGTTTTGAGTTTATATTTAGAGTAAAAATTTACTTTGTTTTACCCTATTCCTGAGAAAAAATAAACTCCCAAACAACAATCTAAGATTAAGAAAGATCCTCATATCATTCCCCATCGATTCCACACATTTTTGGGTAAGTTTCCCTCTCTTCTTCTTCCTAAATTTTTAGTTTTCAACCATTAATGGCCTAAGAGTCCAGATTGATGAAATCATCCCCTAATCTATTGAGTTTCATGTAATTCTTCATTAATTGTCTATAAATTGTTCCTAGGATCGTTATTACATCATA
>JBDJHY010751103.1:0-11564 GCA_039654485.1 Withania somnifera | reverse complement strand
CTCATCGTGATTGTGCAACTTTACTATGCGATCGTGTAGAGTACTGAAATACAAGCATCACAATCATGTCCATCACCTAAACGATCATATAGATTACTGGAATACAAGCATCGCGATCGCGTACATCACCTACGCGACCGTGTGAGTAGGCTGAACAATGCTTCATCGTGATTGCATGAGCCATCCTCGCAATTGTGAAATATAATTAATTATTGAAGTGTTATCATATTAAACATAAACGCAATCACGAAGAACAATAAATCATGCACCAGTTGAAGGTTTTGACAGCAAATTTACGAGAAGGAAAAATGCTCTGAATTACCACTCAAAATGCATTTGGAGTCTAATTTATGCAAAAAACTATGCACGATCCCTGAAGTAACATTCTGGACTCAACGCAGTAGACGAAATCAGAATCTGAGGTCGTTTTGGATAAATTTTGACCAAGTCAACCCATAAGCTAAAATTTAAGAATTTTCCCATCAATACCTGAAAATGCAATGACAAGTTCGGTAAATGAACCAACACCTCCATTAGCCTAAAATCACCATTATGGAGATGGAGGAAATGTCAAAATTCCAATCTAACACTCCGAACACCAAAATACCACCCAAGCTCCACTTTAGGCCTTAAACTTAACTAAAACCCACAAATTGACATTAATTGCAAACGAAAACTCCAAAACACAAACTTTAGATCAATATTGAATTTGTTTTTCATTCTAAAGCTAACGAAATTGTCAAAATTTAATTCCAAGCTCGTCTTGAAGAAAAGTTGACTTTGGTCAACATGTGCTTAGTTTTAAGCTCTAAAATAGGCAATTTAAAATATTACTCAACCAAGCTGCCAGGGATCTAAACTACCAGTCCCAGCAAGTCATAAATGACTTGGGGAAACTAATGAAATGATATAAAATGCAAAACATCGCGTATTTATCATAAATGACCATGAAGGTCATTACACACGGGGGCATGTACTAATTATTATTGTGATACCTGCATGAGGGCTTGTTTTAATTGTTATTGCGATGCTTGAGAGGGTAATTATGTTAATGACTATTATGAAAGAATGGGATTTTTATTTTGATACCCGCTGGCATCCCTCATCTTATTATTCATGTATTTCATTCATAGCATGGTTCACGATAATAAGTTTTGGTCCCCATTTAGGTTCGGGCATATCATAATGAAAATGAATTTTAATTTTGATTTGAATCCGGACACATGATAATAAAAATGGCTTTTAGTCCTGACTCATATCCGTACATATGATATTGATATAGTTTTAATCCCTATTCGAGTTCGGGAAAGTGATATGAATATGAAAGTAATATAAGACATGATATATAGGTCTCATGAATCCCCCGTGCATCTCATTTTGAAAGCGATAAATGATCAAAGGATGTATATCAATTGCATTAGGTATTGCATGTCATCCCATATCATTACATTGCATTATATAGTTGTACATTTATATACTGAGTTAGAATTATTTGCTGTATTCCTTGATATTGAACTGCTGGTATTCCCTGAATGCATATTGGATACAGTATCCTTTACTCATTATGGTTTCTTCTTAAGATCATTCGATCTATGAGGCATACTAAGTATAAGTAAATGATACTCACTCTTGATTTTTTGCAATTTTTATAGAGATCCTAGTTTGAGAAGTTCCTGTGGGTTCTGATCGTGCTAGTAGTATTCGAGTCTTAGTCAGATTCTTGTTTGGAAATTGTTTCACCTTTATCTAGTAGTATACTCTTTCTACTAAGAAACTAAGAACCAAAAAATCTTCTTCCCAGGTCCCCATGAATTGAACCATGACTCCTGGAGTGCAACAGCACAAGTCGTGTTGTTGAGTTGTGGGAGATGAGCTAAACATTGTTCAAGTTTTGAAGCTATTCCTCAAGATCACGAGTCATTCCACGACACAGGGTATTCAAGACCATGAGTCATGATATGGACTTGTGGGATCCTGGCCCACTATCCAATAGCTTGATCTGTTATGCCACAAGACACTTCACGAGTCATGAAGTGATGAAACAAAACTCATGGTGTCAACTCGTGGTATTCCCCTTACATTACAGTATCCAAGCCCCACGTCACAACTTAATCCACGAGTAGTGACATGCCACACCACGAGTCATAGGGTTGACTCATAGTGTTCTGTGATTGATTTTTTAGGTTATTTTAATTCTTTACCCAAGGGTATTTTAGATAAATCCCTAGTCTGCATTACACACAATAAACCATTTTAAGTTATTTTACCCTTAATGTAAATAGAAAAACCCCTATTATCTTAGTTTTTTTTCACACTTAGAGATCTTAGACAAGAAATTGAAAAGTATTTTCTCTCAAGAACCCACGTACAAGTTCTATGCAAGGTTCAAGTTTTTCAGTTTTACCAAGGTTCTATGCAAGGATTTTTCTCCAAAATAGGTAGGGGTATTAAATGATAGATCGTTTCACTCTGATGCCCAAAAGTTTCCTATTTTCAAAGAATTGTCCATGCTTTAATCTAGGGTTTAAAACTCCAAATTTATGAATTTACATCACCAAGAATGCTTAAAATTGCTTACTAGAGTATTAAAAATAAATCATGATTTTTAGCACATTGAATAAGTGAAACCATATTATAGTTTTCTTCAAATTGAATAACTTTACATGGCTTATCAAGATTTATGAAACAAGTATGATAAAATATGACAAAAAAACTGAGGAGCTCTGGCTCGACTATCATGGTCTTTTCTGGTTAGATACGACATCTGGTCGACCATCAATGACTAGTATTAGACATGCCATCTAGATATGCCCATATGGTAGATTTTTATGAATTATGAGCATAGAAAATTTTGGGAGGATTATCTAGCATTGAAAGAACTTGACTCTACCTATTTGTTGAGGGTGGTGCTCGAGTTTCCAAATTGTGTAGCCAACACAGGTTTATGATTATGATTTAGTTAAGAATATTTAGTTTATTATTACATGATTAATCCTAGTTGTGGCAGTTTAGGGCGATCTTTTTCAATGTGGGTGTATGACGATGGACTCCATGTTGCTCATAGCGTGGTTTATGTTGGTTATTAAAAACTCCCACCTTATGACTTAAAATTTAGAACTAAAAAAGTTGCATTGACTCAAATAAGATTTATGGCTTGTTATGACATTTTATAACTTGATAAGAGTTTTATGGTTTTCAAACTTACTACTGTTTTGGGTCTTTGCGTTGTTTTCAGATTATGATATACTTGAGCTCTCATCTATTATTTATGCATTGAGATTTATTTTCATTATTTTTTCATGCTTATGCATACACTCCCCTACCAGAATATGCAATGTACTAGCCCCATATATGGATCCATCCTTTCATTATATTACAGATTTAGGTTTCCTACTTGTTCTGATGGTCAGTAGCAGTTGATATTATTGAGTATCTTAGAGATTTCTTCCTTTTTATTTAATGTATTTAGCTTAGAGTTATTATTTGAGGACTAACTGGGGGTTAAGATCCTTGATGTGATGCAGATTGGGAAAGTGGAGAGAGTTGAGTTGACATCCTACCATCTTAAGGATATGAATTACCTCGAGTTCACTTGGTGAAAGGATTGTAAGGGTGTGTATGATGCTCCAGCAACTTGGGAATATTTTATTGAAGCTTTGTTGGATATATTCTTCCATGGAGAGTTGATGGAAGATAAGGTAGAGGATTTAATAAACTTTAGGACGGGCTCTAGTCAGTAAAGGAATATGACCTAAAGTTAACATAGCTATCCAAATATGTTCTTGAGATGGCTGCTGATCCTAGGGAAATGATAAGAAAGCAGGTGTCTGTAATCAATAACTTAGTGAAGAAAGAGTACAAAACAATGATGATGATTAGGGATATGAATATATCTATACTTATGACATACACTCAGCAGATGGAAGAAGAGAAAGTAAAAGAGAGAGAGATAGAATAAGGTAGCAAGATTCGATCAGCCAGATCATAGTCAGCAGTAGTGGTATGGAGGGGGAAACAAACCTCTGTCTCGGCAGAGGTTTCCAACATCGATTACTTATTTAGCTAGTGCACCAACTTTGACATTTGGGAATCATTAGTTTTATAAAGGAAAGCCCTTTGGGCTGAATCTCAAGGTAATTCTCTAACCAATACTATGAATTTTCCCACTTGCAATCAGTGTGGGAAGAATTATTCATGGAAATTCATATCCAGACAAGACGACTGTTTTAGTTGTGGCCATCTAAGTCGTAGAGTAAAAGATCGTCTAGTGCTAAAAAAGGGAACTAGAGTTCTGTCAGAGCATAGTCTACAACATAAATAGCTTCTTCAACCCCTACTACTCCTTAGGGTTTTACTTTGGGTACTAGTGGTTGTCAATGCTAAAATCGACTGTATGCACGAGGGTCCCGCCAGGACTAAGATGAGTCATCTGATGTTATCACCTGAAGGTTGCAAGTTTTCTCTATTGACTATTTTGTTCTATTAGATCTAGTATATACATTGTAGTATTTTATACATTATTCGTTGTGAAGTGCTTTTAGAGACAAGTCTCTACAATAGTGGTAATTCTATAGGTGCCAAAAGGATCTATAGGGGTTGTACAGTTTTAGTTCTTGGTAAATTCATTTCTACAGACTTGATTGAGTTATACATGATTGATTTTGACATCATCGTCATCTTGAATTAGTTACACTCTTGCTATGCCTCGATTAATTGTGGAACTCGAATAGTCAAGTTCCAATTTTTGGGTGAGTTAGTTGTGGGGTATGGAGGTATCTCCATCATTCCTAAGGGTCATTTCATATCATATCTCAAGGCAAGGAAGATGATTTCTAAAGGTTGTATCTATCACCTGTTAAGAGCTAAGGGATATGATCCAAAAGCCCCATCTGGCAGTCATTTCCAGTGGTTAGAGACTTTCTTGCAATGTTTCTTGATAATCTTCTTGGTTTCCTCAAAACTAGGAGATTGATTTTGGGATATACCTTCTTACTGATATGCAACCCATATCTGTTTCTCCTTATAGGATGACCCCATCTAATCTTAAATAGCTCAAGAAGCAGTTATCCAATCTTTTAGACAAAGGGATCATCAAGCCCAATGTTTCACCTTAGGGAGTCGCTGTCTTATTCTTGCAAAAGAAGGATAATTCTATTCGTATGTATATAGAATACCACCAGTTGAATAAGGTAACCATCAAGAATACGTATCCTAATCCTAGAATCGATGACTTATTTTACCAACTCTAGTATGTTATTTTCTTCCAAGATAGATCCCAAGTCCGGTTATCACAAGCTTAAAGTAGGGAATGTGATATTTTGAAGACTTCCTTTGGGACTTTGTATGGTCATTAGTTTATGGTCATGTCATTTGGATTAACCTAATCTTATGAATAGAGTGTTAAATCCCAATCTTAATTCCCTTTTAATCGTGTTTATTGATGACATTCTAGTCTAATCCAAGAATGAAGATGATCATACTATCCATTTGAAGAATAGTCCTTCAGACCCTTCTAGATCTGCAATTGTGTAGTTTACTAAGTGTGAGTTCTGGATGAAATCCGTAGCATTACTTGGGCATGTTGTCTCTAGGAAGGGTATCCAGGTTGATTCTCAAAATATAGTTGCTATGAAGAATATGCTTTGACCCACCTCTCCGTCTAAGATTAGGAGTTTCTTTGGGTTTAGCTTGTAATTATTGGATGTTCATAAAAGGTTTTTCATACTTAGCTTCTCCAATTACTATATTGACGTAGAAGAAGGTCAAGTTTGAATGGTCATACAATTACGAGGAGAGTTTTAAAAAATTTAAAGATAGGTCGATCTCGAATCTAATATTGACCTTGCGAGAGGGTACTGAAGTATTTATGACTATTATGACTCTTTGAGGGTTGATCTTGGTTCTTTCCTTATGGATAACAAAAACGTTATATTCTATACTTCTAAATAGATCAACGTCCATAAGAAGAATTATACGAATCATGATCTTGAGTTGGCTGTTGTAGTCTTTCCTTTAAAATATGAAAGCATTATTTTTATGGTATTCATGTGGATGTTTTCACAAATCATAAGAGTCTTCAATATGTGTTTAGTTATTAGGAGCTAAATCTTCATCAAAGGAGGTGATTGGAGTTATTGAAGGATTATGATATGAGTGTGTTTTACCACCCTGGTAAGGTAAATGTGGTTTCTGATGCCCTTAGTAGGGTTTCTGGGGGGTATTTAGATCATGTTGAGGAAGGTAAGAGAAAAAATACTATAGATGTTCAATTTCTTATGCATTTGGATGTTAGACTAGTTGAGATTGATGATGGTGGTTTGGTAGTTCAAAATACATCTGAATCATTTTTGGTTGTAGAGGTAAAATAAAATCAGGATCCTGATCCGGTCTTAGTACATTTGAGGGGTTCTATTGATAAGAAAAAAGCACAGGTTTTCTCCCAAGAGGGATATTGGGTGCTGTATTGCCAGGGTCAGTTGTGACGTTAATGGTTTGAAGGAAAAGATTATGTCTAACACTTATAGTTCCAAGTACTCTATTCATCTTAGTTCTACCAAAAAGCACAAGTACTTGAGAGAAGTTTACTGGTGGAATGGAATAAAAAGGGACATAGTTGATTATGTGGCTAAGTGTCCTAATTTTCAATAAGTGAAAGTTCAACATCAGGAACCAACAGGTGAGATACAGAGATTTGAGATTTCGAAATGGAAATAGAAAGTTATTAATATGGACTTCATTAGAGGGTTAGCACGTACCAAGGAATAACGTGATTCTATTTGGGTGATTGTGGATATGATGACCAAATTAGCCTATTTTAATCCAGTTCACACCAAATCTATGGTAGAGGAGTTTGGCAGATTATATCTTCAGAGTCATTGTCCATATGCTAGGTGTGACCTTGACCATATTTTAAATAGGGGTACTCAATTCACCTCATAGTCCTAGAGATCTTTTCAACGAGGTTTGGGTTCTCAAATTCACCTCAACACCACCTTTTATCTACATATAGATAGTTAGAATGAGCAGACCATCCAGACTCTAGAGGATATTATAAGAGATTTTGTAATTGATTTCAAGGGTGGTTGGGATGACCATCTACCTTTAATAGAGTTTGCATATAATAATAGCTATCATTCTAGTAGCCAGATGGCTTCATCTAATGCCTTATAAGGGAGGATATGTGGATATCCTATTGTCTAGTTTGAGGTTGGTGATAAACCTTTGATAAGTCCAGATTAAATGCTTGAGGCTACCCAGAATGTTCAGCTTATTCGAGAAAGGTTGAAAACAGATTAGAGCAGATATAAATCATATGTTGATGTTAGAAGGAGGGAGTTGGAATTTGAATTAGATGACTAGGTTTATCTGAAGGCTTCACCCATGAATGGTGTAATGTATTTTGGTAAGAAATGGAAGCCTAGTCCCCGTTATATAAGCCCTTACCAGATTCTAAGGAGAGTTGGCTAGGTAGGCTATAAGTTGGATCTTCCAGCTGAGTTAGTAGCAGTACATAGAGTTTTTTATGTTTTAGCTATTGAAGAAGTTTTTTGAGTGATCCTTCATTGGTTGTTCCTGTTTAAAGCATAGCTATTAAGGATAGACTCAGCTAGAAGAGGTGACCGTTCAGATTCTAGACAGGCAGGTTTACAGAATTTGGAATAACAAAGTGGATTTAGTTAAGGTGTTATGGAGGAATCATGCTATAGAAAGTTCTACATGGGAGATAGAAGCTGATATGATGAAAAAATACCCACATCTCTTTCCTTCTAGTTCCAGTTCAACAGGAGGTAACAATTCCTGAATTCTAGCCTTTTCTAATTTCATGCTTTGATTCAGTTGTTATTAATCCTACATCTATATTATCATGTCAAGTATACTTATTCCATGTTAAGTTTCAGTCCGACGTCCAAAATCATGTTTAGTTTCAGCTCAATCTTCATGATTATGATAGTTGTCACCCAGTTTAGCCAAATTCATCCTAAAGCTCAACTCTAACCCTTATCAAGGATGAATGATATCAAGGGGGAGATATTGTAATAACCTATACTTACAATAGCTTAAAAACAATAACTACTAGCTTAAAAGACAAAAATTAGAAAAAATTCTTCCCAAGTCCCCATTAATTGAACCACAACTCATGGAATGTAACACCAAGAATTATCTATTAATTCATGGGAACTAGGCAGAACATGGTTCAACTTTTTAAATTATTCCTCAGGATCAATAGTCATTCCAAGACTAGTGGTATTCAAGATCATGAGTCATGATATAGACTCTTGGGATCATAACCACCTATCGAGTAGTTTGATCTTCCATGCCCTGAAACACTTCGCGAGTCGTGAGGTGATGGAATATGACTCATGGTGTCAACTTGTGGTATGCCTCAGATATTCCAATATCCAATCCCCAAGTCATAACTCGACCCACGAGTCGTAACATGCAATACAATGTGTTAGTGATGACTCGTTGTGTTATGTGATTGCTTTCTCAGGTTATTTTAATTCTTTACCCAGTGAAATTTTAGACAAATCCCTAATCCCCATTACACATAATCAACAGTTTAGGCTATTTTACCCTTTTTTTAAATAAAAAATCCTCAATTCTCTTAGTTTATTTCACACTTAGATATCTTAGACAAGGAATAAAAACACAGTTTCTCTCAAGAATCGACGTACAAGTTCTCACCTAGGGTTCATGTTCTACAGTTTCACCAAGGTTATACCCAAGGATTTTCTCCAAAGCACGTATGGGGGTATTAAACGAGAGTTCCTTTCAGTCTCATGCACAAAATTCGCCTATTTTCAAAGAATTACCATGCTTTAATATAGATTTCAATTTCTACAGTTTCAATAAGGTTATACCTAAGGATTTTCTCCAAAACACCTATAGGGATATTCAATGAGAGATCCTTTCACTCTCATGTACAAAATGCACCTATTTTCAAAGAATTATCCATGCTTTAATATAGATTTCAAAACCCTAAGACTGTACTCTTTATAGAAATTGTATTTATGATTTTTGTTATGTAAATACCTTATAAATTTAAACTTATAGAAAGATTATTCATTGTTTCCATGAATTTATATCAAAATGCATGCTTAAACTTGCATACCATAGCACTGAAAAAAATAATGATTTTTAGCACATTGAACAAGTGAAATCATATCATAGTTATTTTGAACTTAAATATACAAACTTTACATGGCTTAATCAAGATTCATTAAAAAAGAATATTAAAGTGTGAAAATAAAACTAAGGAGCTCCAGATCAACTATCATGGTCTTGTACGGTTAGATATGACATCCATTCAACCATCAATGACTGGTATTAGATATGATATCTAGATATGTCCATATGGTAGATTTTCATAAATTATAAGCACAATACATTTAGAGAGGATTATTTAGCATCGAAAGGACTCAAGTCTACCCATTAGTCGAGGTGGTTCCAGCACAGGTTTATAATTATGATTTAGTTAAGGATCCTTAACTTAGAATTACATGATTAGTCCTAGTTATGGCAGGTTAGGGCGACCTTTTTTAGTGTAGTGTATGATATTGGACTCCAATACTCATAGCGTGGTTTATGTCAATTATTAGGAAACTCCCACCTCATGATTTCAGTTTTAGAAAAAGAACAACCTTATTGACCCAAATAAGATTTATGGCTTGCTATGACATTTTCGAACTTGATAAGAGATTATGGTTTTCCAACTTACTACTGTTTTGGGTCTTTGCATAGTTTTCAGATTATGATATTCCTTGAGCTCATCTGTTATTTATTTATGCCCTAATATTCATTCTCATGATTTCTTCATGTCCTATGCATACACTCCCATACCAGAATATTCAATGTACTAACCCCAGTTGTGGTTTCATTCTTTCATGATATTACAGATTTCGGTCTTCCTATTTATCTAGCATGGATGGTAGAAGTTGATATTTTTGAGGTTCTTGGTAAGTCCTCATAGCATAGAGGGCCAAAGTTGCTTCCTTCTTAATGCATGTTGTTAGATTAGAGTTATTACTTGAGGTCTGACTGGGGGTTTGTCCCAGTAGTTCATCTTCTTGATTAGCAGAGGTTTCAGACATATAGTTAGTGTGTAGGCAATTCTAATATAACTCTTTTAGGTTAAAGATTTGTAAACAACATTAGTTATTTATTTATTATTATATTTATGTTTTATGATGCTTCTTTTATATTCCTAAGGTATGACCAAGTGCATGTGCCAGGGGTTGAATAAGCTCACTTGTGGATCTAGAGCGCCGTGTTATGTCCAGGGTGTAGCCTAGGGGCGTGACAATCTATTTTTTTATTTACATAAAAGGATCACATATATCCCCAAACTATCATAAATTGTCTAAAAATACCCTCTATTATACTATTGGGTCATTTATGTCCTTATCATTGTTAATAAGTTCAAATATGCCTTCCTTACTAATGGAGGGCCATGTTTAATCATCTCATTCATTTAACCTGTCACAAAATTGGACACCCATAAATGGGAAAACCAATTATAGTCTGACCCAACACCCACCTTTAATCCCAACCGCAATAAAATAACGCTAAACTCATTCTTCATCTTCTCCTACCAAATGCAGCATACCTTTTTCGGTGAAACTCCATCTCCGAACAAACACATCATTAGTGATACCACAAACTACAAACTTCTTATGAACTCCACCACCCTAGATGACCTCACATACAACCCATTATACCACCTTCACCATTTTTTTCATCTCTTAAAAACCTCCTCCTTTACCATTTTTTCCAAAAATCCTCCCGCTAGAAAAATCATTGTCCAAATAAGTTGAAATTTGGTGGGATGATAGATCCAAGAAGGGGGAAGAAACCCCCAGTGGACAAAGTTGGTAGATCTGACGATAGGGAAAAAGACAAGATGTCAAATCTTCATAAAAATGTCCAGAAGATAGCTGAGCTTCATAAAAATGGCCAGATCAAAGTAGGTAGATCTTAGGGTAGGGACAAAAACTTACTAGTCAAAGCTTCATAAAACTGGCCAGAAGGTGGTCAAGCTTCATGAAACTTGACAAAAGATGGTTGGAGTCTTTGTTTCTTGATGCAAATTCATCATAGGTACTTTCTTTTTCTATTTATTACATCACAAATTTATGTTTGTAGCATTTGATTCTACTATTTGGATATGACAAGACAATTTTTTTTCTGATTTTCTTGCATTTGTGTTAGAATTTTGGTATTAGATTCTTTTTCTATAATGGCATTAAAAACTAATGAGGGGATAATTTTGCTTCTGTATTTAGCTACAAAATGAGGGGATGTGTGGTGGTATTGTAGTGGAGATGAAGTTTAGGTGGTATTGTAGTGTAGATGGAGTTTTTTTGGTGATTTTATGTTGTTTGTGGTGGTTGTTTTGCATGAAATAAAGGTGGAGAGACGGTGGTTTTAGGTTGGTATATGGAGGATTGGGACGGATCTGGATAATTGGGCACATTTCTCGATGATATCACTAGAATCCAGGTAGGTATGGTCTACTTTCTTCAAACTGGGTATTAGTGTAGTATATGTATGGTAAAGTTTCGGCT
>JBDJHY010750885.1:0-15528 GCA_039654485.1 Withania somnifera | reverse complement strand
ACAGTTCATTCTTTCACCAAATTATTTTTCGTCTTTTCTATTAATTCCCATGGTAAAACTATGTGGAATACTTATCAATTATGGTAGAAAAAGTCCCCAAAGGTTTCCCTCATCTCACTCTCGGTAAGTCTCCTTCCTTGTTACCAAATTAAGAAAAACTCAGAATTTCTAATTATATCCGAGTTTAACGAATTAATTCTCGTTCACTAAGTTATTATACCTTGTAGTTATTGTTCCTTTATTTTATTTGTAAAGCATGTATCTTTGCCCCTTTTAATCAAATTTGCCCATGGCTAAATTGAAGCCCTTCCCTTGCCTAATTTATGCTCGTGTTTAGACCACACGTTCCTGGTGTTGCTAGGGACCCAGTGATGAAGTTTATTTTCAATTGTGGTGAGCGGGGCTCATGGGTCCGTTTTAGGCCTGGTCTAGAACTTAGCATAATTTATATCGTTAGACTCGTATTTATCCCAAGATTGTTATTTCACGAGTTATAGAGTCATTGGAGATAGTTTGATATCTGTTGGAGTAACATTTGAGATTTGCAGTGCTTGTTCGTCAGACGACAGATAGGCTCCTTGGGGCTATCTCTGAGTATATAGCTTTGGTAATTGTACTAAATAGCTTAAGCAGGATGGGTTTTTAAGTTTTTTACCATATACTTGGACCTCTTTTTATTTCGTTCCCCATTTGTTCTTTATGTTGGAATACGGGGAAATGCGACGCCCTTGACTTAGAATTAGCTGTATGATGTCTTTAATATGACTCTAGAAGTAGTAGAACACTGAGGTATGGGTTGGTTTTGGGTTTTTCCCTCGGGTTTGGGCTGTTGTATTGTGCTGTTAGCTGTAGCTCAGACACGCCTGTGTAGGGCATAGGTTTTCTATGTATATTATGTGATGTGCATGCATTCTATGAGAGGTTAAGCCACAGGCTTCATGTTTAGAGTGCATTGGTGCTGGGCCTGTATCACCACATAATTTTGATGCCATGGAGGCTAGATACTGATAAGGATAATGATGGATAATGACATAACATATGATGAGTTGGAATATTCTGATAATAATATAAGTTAAATCACCTTTTAACTATTTTAGATCGGCAGTGCATCGAGCACCCAATATTACTATTCTTACTTGTTTTAGTCCAGGCTTCGCATCCTAACACCGAAAAATATCATTTAACTAATAAAAAACTGACACTTTAGTTCGACTTCATTTGATAGTGAGTATAGATCATCGTCATACGACAGTGAGTACAACTTTTTGATACTTGTCACACTTACCAGGTTGGAGACTTTATGATTAGATCCCTTGAGGACATTGGTGATACCATGATATTGAGTCGTTGAGCGCCATGACTTTCCGAGATTATGGCTTGCTGAGACTATTGATATGAGTCATTGAATGCTAGATTTTAATACCCTTTGACGCTTTATGGTTTGGGATTGATTATGATGTCGTTAGAGATTGTACGTGGTGGCATACCTTCATGGACCTTGCCTCTGGGCTGCGGTGATGTAGAGAAAGGTTATAGGACGGAGTAGAGATGTACAAGAACTAAGGTTAGCCTTATGGATTTTTCCTACTGGGACTACATGTACACAAGTTTGGTTACCTCAAGTGAGAGTATTTACTTTTCTGTACGTGTCTTCCTCATTATACCCATGGTTGAGATGTAAGGCCTACGAGTGAGCGTGACTTCTGTATTTAATTTATTTATTATATTATTGATTTAGTATTTAATTAGTATATTGTTACTTTTGAGACTTTCTGGTTATGCGGGATATTGTGCTAGTTACCTTTTGATTGTTTATCCTTCCCTTACTTGAGGTTACCAGTATACCGTACATGTTCTCATCTAGTCTTTGATTTGACTCTTGATTAATTATTGGCATTATTCACATATTTATTTTCAAGGATTCCGGGTACATCATTCCTTCTTTCTTGAGATCCTATTATTTGAGTTAGCTAGAGATGACCTATTCTGCTTGTTCTTGAATCTTATATGAGTAGCTAGATTCCACGATATACTATTTGCTTCTGTGACCCTACTTTAATGTATTATGTTATTTACTACTTTATTATTGTTATGTGCCTAATAGCCTTCAAAGACTAATGGGTACAAGTTTCTTCTCAACTTGTACTGATACTACACTTGTTCCCCTAGTGTAGATCTGAGTACTAGTGATCGATGTTGAGTACGGTTTGCCATTCTTGCTTGTTGCTACTTAGAGATTTAGTATAATGATACATTTGGTCATTTCCTTTGTTTTCATCATTTTCAGTGTCTAGCGCTATCAGGTAGTTGTTCCAAGTCATTTATGACTTGTTGGGACTGGTAGCTCGGTGACCTGGTAACTCATTTTCCTGTTATCTTAGGTTCCCTATTTTGAAGTTTCAGTTTGAAATAGTGGAACTCGAGAGTGAAATTGTAGTAAACACGCTCAGAATCAAATTTTTATAGTTATGTTAGCTCCAGAATACTGACTTTGGTATAGGTGCACCCTAAGTTCGTATCCCGAGCTTCTCAATTTGAGTTTGGGCTATTTTTTGGAAATTCATCCCAACCAAAGCTCATTTTTGAGATTGGGTGGTCTTTTGGTGATCGTGGTGTCAAAAAAGAATTATGATGATTCCATCAGTATCGGAATGATAAATTTCAACTAGTTGGGTCATTAGTTCATTTCCTAGGGTATCTGAGCTCGTTTTGAGTTGGTTGTGAAAAATTTAAAAATTTGCTCCGTTTGATCCATTTGAGTTTGGGGTCGTTTTGACTTATACAACCTTGTTTGATCTTTTTTTATTTTCGTGGAGTCCGTAGTGTGTTTTCCACCCAAACACTTTTGGTTTTCTAAAATTGGATTCGGGATGCTCATTTTAGGCCCCTGGAGAGTTCCTGTTTTGCTGCAGGTTGCAGACCGCCCTAGCGGCCCTTGCACCCAAGGATTCTCCCTGGAAAGGTTGTACTAATGGCCAAAAAGAGCACCCAAGAGGCTAGTTCAATCTATATAAAGGGGATCATCCCCTTCATTTTCAAATGTTTTCCTCCTTCAAAACCCACCATAACCAGGCCTTGGGAGAAACTTTTATGGTAGTTTGAGCTGAGAGATGTGGTGGGAATTACGTGTGAGGTAGTGTGAGTTCGTGGAGCAAATTTTTCTCATGTATTTCTTGTTCTTTTTGCCTCTTTTAGCTTCTGTAAAAAGTTGAGTTTCTTTACTTTAAACCTTGGTTTATCCCTTGTTTCCTTATCGCTTTAATCTCAATTTTGCACCCCATGTTCCCCGAGCTGACGACTTTATGCTGATATATTTACTTTATTTTTTTAGGCTGTGGAGCCCTCGAACCTATTTTGGGGCCTGTTTTTCAAACCGGGTTGCTAATTGCAATAAGGGTCTCATTCTTCATGTTTTAATCCCTGGATTCATAATTTTATAGTTTCAAGTGACTATAGTGCATTTAGAGCTTCAGGCCTATAGTGCGCGCATTTTGAGGACTCTCGCTGGCGCCCAAGTAGCTAGGTTTATTTATGTGCATTGTAGACTAGGCTATTATTTTTTGTTGATGATATGGCCAGTAGTGTGGGTTGGGTTTTAGGTTGATCGGTGTACTTTAGCTTACTTATTATATCTTTTATGGATTCTAGGGGCCCGTGAAAGGGCATAGAGGGTGAGAGGTTGCATGCCTGGGTCCTGGACTCACCGTGTGGGGGCCATAGACTTTGAGAAATATTCAAATTGTCGTGCGACGAGTGTGGTGAGATGAGCTCTTAGCTAGTGGCCTTTTGCCAATCTTAGACTTTGATTTATTTCTATTTTTGTTATTTTTAGTATTGTTGTTGCTATGTCGTGATAGGGCATCTGTGTATTATTATTTTGGTTGTGCTTGGTACTAATGGGGCACAGACCTTACATTTGATTAGAGGCTCCGGTCCTCTAGGGTGTAGACCCTGAGTTTGGCACTGATGGGGCACAAACCTTACATTTGATTAGGGGCGCGGTCCTCCGGGGCATAGACTCTAACTTTGGCAATGATGGGGCACAAACCCTAAACTGATTAGAGGCACGGTCCTTCGAGGTGTAGACCCTGAGTTTGGAACTGATGGGGCACAAACCCTATATTTAATTAGAGGCACAGTCCTCGGGGGCGTAGACCCTGAATTTGGTTGATAGGGTACAAACCCTACATTTAATTAGAGGCGTGGTCTTTTAGGGTATGGACCCTGAGTTTGACACTATTTAGGCTTAGATCCTACTCTCAAGTGTGAGGCGTGGTCCTCCGAGTTGTAGGACCCATGATATTGGCACTTATTGAGGGCATGGTGTTGACACTACATGATACTACTCTATTTTACTTTCCTGTACCCCAGTGTATTACCTTCATATTGTTTGTGCTCACTGGGCTTAAGGGGGAAGCCACAATGGGTTTTGTTGTGCTCTTTGTACTTACTGCTGGTATGGGATGCCAGGTAGGGTTTTTGTGTTTACTTTATATTCCTTACTTAGCTGTATCCTACCATTCCATCCTTTATTTGTAGCATATATATACACCCATATGGTTGTGGGTCTTAGATTTAGTTGGAGCACAGGTACGTTCCCTTACTTTAATTTTGTATTTTTAGCTACCTGTTACTCCGAACCGTGTTCACCATGTTTTAGTTTCCTGTAGATCTGTACTTACACTTTCGGTATCTTATCTTTCGGCATATCTATTAGTTTTACCACTTCCTTCTATCATTGCCCCGTTTTACTTGCTCTCCTTTATTACTTGTATTTTATTTTAGCCCGGTTGGCCTATATGTCTACTAGGTATTATTTTTCATACTCATGCTGCACTTCTGTACCATTTTTGTGGTGCAGATACCAGTAGGGGTTATCAGAGATGCTGTGATCGTGCAGAGTAGATACAACTGGTTGCAAAGATTACATTGAGCTTTGAAGTCCGAGCCGATCGTGGTTTTCTTGATTTCAGTTTGTTTTATTCTGTCTATAACAGGCCCTGTGTTATATTAATTTTGTAGGAGTAGTTTTGTATTTCTATATTTTGGATACTCTATATAGTAGCTCCATATGCCATTGACACCATGTTTTGTAATTTAGGTTGTTTATATATTTCTTCTGCTTTCATTCTTTGATGTTTTTGCTTATGCTTTTTCTGCTTCGGATGATTCAAGTATTTATAGCCCATTGCACGTAGCTCCAGGCTGTAGGGTTTGGCTTGTCTACTAAAGGGTTGTAGATGCCATCATGACCTGAATTTTGGGTCATGATATTCAGGGTAAGCTTGGGATCTAGCTATTCCTACTTCTCTTTGGATTTGGATTGGTCTCCTTGTACTTTCGGAGATACATTTATTTTAGACTTTTGTCTTTATGTTATGTTCTTAGACGTTCTGTTTTGTTACACTGGCACTGGTTTTGGGAAATAGAGTCATTGTAATTTCTCTAAACTGAGTATTTTTCCTTTCCTTTCTATGTTACTTGTTGTACTTGTGCTTTCTGCTATTGATGGAGTAGCCCTCTGCTTCGCTTCGGTCTACAGGGTTGGTTTTCCTACTGGTCCTATAGTAGGTGCCATCATGATTCTAGAAATTAGGTTGTGACAAAGAACTTGGTCACCAACTATCAAAATCCAACCACGACCTGAAATAAATCTCAAAGTTGAAAGACAAACTACATACCTAGGGTCTGACCCAGTAACCCCTAACATCAACCAAACTCAACCAACTCACGAAGGTAACCTGAACCACTCACCCAACATAAAAGAAACCAAACTAGTAGGAGCGAACATACTAACTCAACCAGTACAATGATTGCAAAACAAATTACCCATCAATTATCTGATAGCAACCCAAGACAACACATCTTAAAAAAACTCGCTACACGAACTAAAGTAACTCGACCCCGATAGGAAATTGTCATGAAATCCAATATACATCAAATAAAATTTTCACATGGATGGAATAGGTAAAAAACAGTTCCCCGCTGTAGTCCAAATGTACGCCTCCCTAGTCGAGTCAACTTACAACTCATGGGAAATTCCCACTAGTTGTACAATAGGCTTGCAAAAGGGAGTCTATCCTCACTCATCTCTATCCCTAATACACGAATCCACTTGCGGTAGGAAGGGTACATCCAACGCATCCGAATAATGGTTTTGTGGATAGGATTCTGTGAAATATAGGTTAAGGTAAAGTAACCACTATTCAAACCTAGACCTACTATAGATCCAAACACAAAGGATGGAATATAAAAAAACAAGCGTGATCCACAACTAACAGAAACACCTCTACCAATTCGCTCCGCAACTACAAACCAAAGATGCCACAAGTACCAAACCCTGACTAGGTGAGCCAATACTTAAATCAAAGAAAGAACAACCCATAACCATAATTGAACTACCCAACTCTTATCTAATCTATAAAGTAAACCACACGCGGGTAGATCACAAGCAAGTGACCACAAAACTAAAGAAAACAACACAATAAGCTGTCAAAACCACACTATCAAGTATGAAAATTCATGAACCTTAGATGGAGAAGTCAACCTAATCCAAACTACAATACGACCCAAATCTTGCAATAATAACCACACTTTCTCTGCGCTACTCTGATGTACCAAATCAAAGCATGTAGAAGGTCTGCCTAAAATCCAGTTTTCACTCAAACACAAACATGAGATATACTAATCCATACTCAAGAAAAACTGAAGAAGCTAATCTGAACTGACAATCAAATCACTGCCAACCCTATGATGGATGATCCAAATCCACTGAAACATCAGCTTACCAGAAAAAATCAACACTAGGACCGACTCCTTTTATCCACTACTAAAGAATCAACTATCAAGAAAACACAAGAACAAACCTACCATAAGTCTCAATAATTACTCAACAGAACCCAATGCTGAACCTCAAATATTTCCAATTCAACAAAAGCTAGATGGCAAAAAGGGATGAAGCATCGAAGTTAACATCATGAGAAAAACTAAATGAGACCAACAATTTTCCCAAAAGGTGCATGCTAAAGAACTCCATCATGTAACTGAAAGCACATTAAGCATAGCTAAGGGATAGATCAGACACAATAGCCTAGGGTTGAATGAAAGTGGATGACCCAACAATACATAAGATATCTATGGTCAATCCATCAATCAAGAATATCACTACCCAAAATCAGGCTCCTCAATAGCTACCCAACAAGATCTAACAACATGACCCACTACTAATGAATCAAATACTAGGGTACCAAAAAATAACAACATCAATAATAGCTCAAAATCTTATCTCATCACAGATCAAAACAAACAAAATGCTAGCACTAAGGAGCATATAAGTATAAAAGCCAAATACAGGCACATAAAGTCTGAACCCAACAAACATAGGGACAAGTATACAGATATAGATGGGTGCCAAATTTAAAAGCCTACTAAGGTAAGGGATATCCAATCATGGATTAAGAACTCAAACATGAGATTGTAGAAGCTGAGGCCTTAAGAGAACTCTAACCTAGATAAATTACTAGTTGAACCACGGGCTGCACAATACCCTCCTAGGGGAAATATTTGGCCAAGTGGCCTATTATACTAAAGGTATAGGACATACCACCTGCCTACCCTAACAAGAGGGACTAGAACAACCAGAATGTCCACCATGACTCAAAACCCTAGAAGAAGTACCACTCACAATCTGACCAATACCTTGAATCGAATGAATTGGTGGATAAGCTAAGCCTCGCCGTGTGAAATCCATGAAAATATGGCCCATAAATCCATACACATAACATGTCCCATAGGGCTTAGCTAGATGAGATGACCTATATGAACCAACATTCCACCTCGGCGCGCTAATTCTCAAGAAGTCTCACCCAGAGTTTGACC
This sequence comes from Withania somnifera, assembly GCA_039654485.1. NCBI lineage: Eukaryota > Viridiplantae > Streptophyta > Magnoliopsida > Solanales > Solanaceae > Withania > Withania somnifera. The sequence goes on along the minus strand of JBDJHY010750885.1, from coordinate 7,650 downwards.
CAAAGTCTGTCCACCAAAACATGCTAAACCTCATCTGAAGTTGGTAGAACTATCTAAACTGGCTCAATGGAGTTACTCCTAGATCCTAAAACACCATCACTAGAATCACCTACAAACTGGGCCCTCCCATAGAAATTCCACCCTTTCCTTAGTGGTGCTCGAAATCAAATGCCATTTTACATCAAAGTCAGACCACGTAAAGTATGATTGTTAGTTTTATCCCTGATCATCGCCTTTGTATGCCTCCTAATGCAGACCCTCTATAAACCTCGTATGGCCAACAACCTGAGTGAAAGAATAACCTACAGCTACCAAAGACTCAAGTAATAGATGAAGTGGAAATATTAATCCCTCAGCAAACTTTTGAGCCCTCTCATACTCAGAATGAAAAACCATTGAAGTATGGCCAACAAACTCATGTAATCTAGCCTCATACTAAAAAATGGAGAAATAACCCTGCTACACACTAACTCATACCTCGCCTGAGAAGTACCCTAAAAATTAGGCAATATCCTTGCCTGTGGTACACTAATCACCGATCTCAAAACCCGAAGAAGTATCTCCTAAAGAACTAGTGTAGCAACAAACCCTACTGGTGCTGATTTAGGTGCAACATAAGCTGGTCTTTGGACACTAGGTGGTTACTGAACCAAAATAGGCTCATGTTGAACGTCTGAAGCTTTAACAGGTGTAGTAGATCTCACGTATGTAACAAATACAAGAAATTTTTCGACCTCAAAATCAACCACTATCACGAATCCCAGGTGAATTTCTGACTGACAATGCCGTAGGCCTCTCATCTTCTACTGCTGCCGAAGATCTTGGATGTGTCATCTGCAAAAGAGTGAATAACAACAACAAAGGTTTCAAGATACCAACTAGGATACATGCTTGACATGAAAGTGAAAAAAGAGATGGATTTCCTAAGGATGTCACTGTAGCCTCCTGAAGATAGGATAACTATGAACCTATAACTATGATACCAATTTGTCACGATCCAATTTATCAGGTTATGAGGGCAACTACATCCATCTGCAGGAGAACTACCCAATAAGTATGGAATGTAAAAGTAATAAATAGAAGAAGAAGAAAATAGCATAAATAAAGGCAGAACACGCATAAATCTAGTACATTAAAAGAAATCTCCAAAACTTGGTAAACTAGTACATGGTCTACTAAAAATAAGTACAAGATCTGATATAAATACAAAATTTATCTAGATAGAAAATAAATTAAACCACTCTAAATAGAGAATATAAAGTGAGATCTTAAATGCCGGAAGATCACTCTCTACCTTAGAATTTGGATAGCAACACGAACCTCTGATAGCATAACACTCACTCATACCCATATGTACACTAGGAAGATGCAAAGTATAGTATGAGTACAAAATTAACAGGTACCCAGTAGGCATCACTAGATGACCGAGCTCATTTAAGAAATAAAAGTAGTAAATAGCAGAAAGCTAAAAAATAAGTCACTATGATCAGAGAGTACAAGTATGGGAAAGTAATGCTAGATAATCATAAATAGAGGCAATAAGGACAAATAATGGAGCTAACTAATCATAGCAATGGAGGAACCCAGATAAGAAATAAAAACGTACCTGAGTCCTCATAACAGATAATCAAGTAGAGGGCAAAGTAAGGGCGGTATACCAGTAACCTCAATAAAGTGAAAAATACGAAGGAATAATCAAAAGGAACGCACATAAAAAACATCTACTAGTCAAGGCAAATCTAAGTACCACCAAATAACAGTCATAAATAAAAGACAGAGAGTACATAAATAGATTAATACAAGTAGTCAGATTCACCCCCTGGCTCCCATCCCATTAGAAGATATTTCAACCAAGAAAATAAGTGCAAAAAGTACTATAGATATGAATACAAATGGTATTGGTGTCTCAAATACTATATGCATGCATCGTGAAGGTAGAATCCATGGGATTCAAAGGAAAGGATGTCTCCTTCGCCAATTATAGACCGGTTCAGTAGGACCTATAGAGACCTGCAAGACACATACTATTAGAAACTGGACCTCTAACTGTGATGTATCAGTTCTCAAATGACCAGCCACAACTAGGTCTAAAATTAGTCAAAAACTCAATATCCATGCCCAACCACAACCGAGAATAAAATCAGGTAATGAATAATGCTTAGTCTGAAGCTATAAATGCTAGCAAGGTTATGTACCAGATGCTAAAGTTTAAGTTCTATACTAAAACAGTTAGAAAATAGGAGTATCGGGTGCCCAATCGACAATCGGGTCTTAGAATAATATAAAAAACTAAAGAAATAATTAATTTTTGTAAAAAGTCCACTTATAAACCAATTTATAATAAGGATTAGCTAGTGATATAAAAATATATATGATTATCTATGATTATCAAAATCTCAAGTAATGCAAGTCAGTAATATATGGAAGCGGGCCCCACAAGTCAATCAATATATAAAAAAGGGCCTTCAAGGACATGCAAGGTTTTAAAATAAAAATACTGGGCTCTTAGCCATAAAAATCATAGAAACCCTTGTATAAAGTCTCAGTTTCATGATGATGACATGCATATTCACATATAATGGATCACAAAATGTTTTGTCGTTCATGTACAAACTCGGGATCACTACAACAATCATAACCAGCCCAATCGTTGTCTAGTACTCATAGGCATTCACAATTATCCCACAGTCTATGTTACAGAGTCAGTGCATACAAATCAGGGCCACAGGATAATCTATAATTAAAATACAACACCAATACATAATTAAAAAACAGACTAAAGAAACAAGGGTACCAACCTAAAATTCCTATGCCAAGGATGATAAATAGTACTATTATTTCCCATATTAACCAAGTCTAAGATCATAAATCATATCCAACATGTCGACTGAAGATATCTTGCGAATACTGAGTAGAATAGGCTTGGATTTCTCAAAAACTCCAAAATGTACAAAGGAGCTCGAATGATCACAAAACTAAGAAAATAATAATATGCATATTAATACGAGTTAAACGATACCCATAAATCAATCAAAATAGATAGGGTCAAATACAAGTCAAACGGACCTATGGGCTTGCAAAAAGAAATTCCAACCAAAAGGTACCAAAATATTTTCCACATCATAGGAGACTCATAACCAAAATTTAAGCTATATGGTCAAGAAATAAGCTTGAATTAATCAATATAATGAAGAACAAGGTTGAAGAAATTTGAGAATTTGGGGATGAAATCTAATGAAATATAATATAAAACTCACCAAAAATTACTTGAACGATGAAGATGAACAAATTACAATAATTTTCAAGCCCAAACACTAAACACCACTTCAAAAATTCAAAAAGAAATTAATAAATGATGAAATGGGTGAAACTACCATGGAAACTAAGAAATTTGAATAAAATGACTTACACCATGGATCAAAATCACTTATAAGGTTTTTAGAGAGGGGTTTGAAACTTAAAAATGGTAGAAAACACCTTTCAAAACTCATATAAGGGTTTAGGACAAAGTAAAAGACCCAAAACCCCCTAAATAAACCATTTGAATTTTTTTCAGAATGGCTTGTAAGGAGGCCCATATGTTTGTGACAACAAACAGGCTAAAATTCAAATGGACTTTCAGAACTCATTTCCATATATGCAATCTACACATGTTTTTAGAGTGTAAACGATATTCTAGACTCAAAGGAATCAAAAACCCTGTAGAGGAGGTTATTTTGCTGTGGATGACCAAAATAACCTTTATTTATTATAAAAATTTCAACCAAACACTCAAAATGATACCTACATACCCAAGAACCAAAAAAAACACTCCATCTAACTGAATTCGACATTCTGGAGTTGATAAAACTGTTAGAATTCAATTTCGAGTTTGTTTTCTAGGAATATTGACTGGAGTCAACAATATCAAAAGTTAAAGTTTTAAAATAGGGAAACATACATAACAACCAAATGAATGACTTGGGAAATGAACATCCGGTCCCTATTAGTCATAAATTACCTAGGGCCTTTATAGGGATGCTCTAGGATACCATTACAAAATCAAAATTACGATAGTAATATACACCTATTTAGAATAAGTAGTTTCTAGTTTATTCATATAATGATTATTCTAGTTATTTTTGTGTCTTTTCTCTATTTTTTGTGTTTAAAAATTTACTGTAGTAGTCTCAGATTATTTATGACCTACTAGGACCGGTAGTTCGACTGACTGACAGTTTAGTTGGATTTTTATAACCATTTCTCAATTTTTGAGCCTTAACTTAGGAATCATTGACTTTAGTCAACATTTCTTAGATTCAATCTCAAAATAAAATTTTGACAGTTGGTATTTATTCTAGGAAGATCCTTAGTTCGGGTCTAGGACCTTTTGATATAGTTTTATCCCGTTAGATGGACTGACACAGTTAATTGAAGTTCGAAGTTTTACTTTGATAAATTTTAGATGATTGGAGTATCATATTTAAAATTTGATGATTTGATCAGCTTTGGAATGAAAATTTTTAGTTGAGTGGGCCTTTAGTTCGATCCCCGGGGCTTGTTCGTCTAAGTGTATGTCAGTTTCTGATTTAGAGACTAACTTGTTATATTGATCGTAAAACCACGAGGGATTTGAGAGCCTTAATTCTAATTGTTATTTGAAAAATATATAAATATTTTATTAAGTTTCTAAAAAGTCTAACATGTTTATAAAGGAATTCTTTAGCTATAAAATATTATTTATATTATTTCGTAGGAGATGTGTAATCTATTAATATTTTTTGCCAAGATAGAAAGTTTAGATATGTTAAAAATTTATTATTATATAAGATAAGTTTAATTCAAAATAAGCTTTCATTAATTATAGTATATTTAAAAGTTGTATTTATTTTTGTACAAACCTATGAAATACTTGAATATATATAGACGCATCCAAATAAAGTGACCAAGTGAGATGTGGTGTAGCTACCACAACCCCACATGGAAATTACTTAAATTAGACATTATATGGATGCCGCCCATCTCTTAACTTGAGAAAATTGGGGGAAAGGTGTTATTTAAGTCTTCAAATAAAAATAGTGACAAGTTTGACCAGCAAAGGTCAAACTTGTCTTAAATATTTTATTAACTTAACTGGGGACTCAATTAATGATTTCAAAAATATTAAACTTTTATAAAATAGAAAAAGTCCTAATTTTCGAAATTAAAAGTTCCCAAACCAAAACCGATTCACATTATCTTCTAACTTTACTTTATCTCAACTTTTCCACAACCAATACCTTCTTCTTAAGTGTTGTAATGATTTCTCCCTTAAAACTTCAAGGGATGCTTCTTCGGCGATCCGAGTGCTTACCGAAGACCTCTATTTACCAGTAACCTCTATTTCTCTCTCTTTTATGAGATAAATTTCCCCACTTTATTTTTGTTTATAAAGTTAGTTTTTTGCATTTTGGTTAAAGAGGAAAAAGAACTGATTTTTTTGTTCAAAGTTTGGGTAAGTGACTTTGTTGTTCTGGAAAAGGAAAAACATTAATTTGTGATATTTGTTATCTTAGAACTTGATATGGTTGTTGTATATCTGTATTATTCAGTGAAGTACAATTTTTTGTTGTTTTTGTTTTTTTTTCTTAAACATGTTGTTAAAGTAGTAAAATTTTGAATTTCTGTAAGTACTATGTTGCAACAGATTATTGATTTGTTGGAGAAAGTCAAACGTTGTTGAATTGTTAGATCGAAGCATATATTTTATTGAACACCTTCTTGTTATTATATTTTGTGTTGTTAAATGTAGTGAAATATATTTAAAATTAGGGTTTTGACAATAATACTTTTGGTTAATAAAAAGTTAGGGTCTTTTCTTGAAAGTTAATTTAGGGTTAATGATTTTGTTAACAATTTGTATGGTTGTATGTTTGTAAATAGTGTGTGTCTTTAGTGAAGGTACATTTTTTTTTGTTATTTATGTTCTTGTCCTTGTTCTTGAATATTTTTGTGAAAGTTGATTATGTGGAATTTGTTGTAATAGTGAATAACTTTTGATTGTCAAAATAAAATAGATATTAAGATTTAGCATAATATTTTTTAGTAAATACTTCTTTATTATTATATCTTGATGTTGTTAAATGAGTCCTTGATATAGTGAAGAAATTGATTTTCTTTTAGTGTTGTTGTTGTCCTCTAGGATATAGTAGATTAGTTATGTTGAAAGAAAAAAATAAAAGAGTGTGATAAATGTTTCTTATTCCTAAAATAATTGCAACATATTAGTAATTTGTTGCAACTAATGACTCATAAATTGCAACATAGTACTCATCTATTAAGAGAAATAGTACAATTGCTCAACTATTTTGATTTTTTTCAATATATGAGAAATCTGTTGCAACATATTATCCATTTGTTTCAGAAAAATTACTCATTTGTTGGAAAAAACCAAAACAGTACTAAAACTGTATTATTTCTCCTAACAGATGAGTAATCTGTCACAATAGATGTGTAATTTGTTGCAACAAATGAGAAAATTTATTTCAATAGACCATTCATCTGCTAGAATAGCATATTACTTTATTATATTTATTTATTTACCTAAATGATGCACAAATATATTATTACCTTTTTTTGTTTATATATTGTTTGTAGATAAAATATCTTCAGTGAAAAGAAAAGGACATCATTCAACATAAAAAAGAAAGAGTAAAATACCTAGACAACAATCAACCTAAAGATTACAACAACTTGCCGATGAAGAAGAATTCCCTTTCTCACATAGGTCCAACTATAGATTAAGGTAAAGAAGTAATAAAAAGTGAAAGGCATGAGCAGTTAGATTATAGAGTAGAAAGAATGAAAGTTTTGTAAATTTTAAAAATAAAAAAAGAGGAGATGAAATAGAAAAAAATGAGGAAGGAAATCGAGATACAAATGAAAGAGAAGAAAATAATGAAGAGGCTAAAAAGGAAGAATACAGTGAGAAAGAAGATGGAGAGGAAAGAGTGGAAAAAGAAGGTGAAGAGGAAAGAGAGGAGGAAGAAGGTGAAGAGAAAAAAAGAAGATTTTGAAGGAGAAGATGAAGAAGAGGAAAAAAGTGCTGAGGAAGAAGATGGAGAAGAGGAAAAAATAATAGAGAAAGAAGATGAATGAGGGGAAAAAATAGTAGAGGATCAATATAAAAGAGGGAAGTAGAGGGTGATAGTGGAGGTAAAGAAAATGCTACTCGTTTAGTTCGAAGATCGAATAGATCAAATATCTATATGACAGTAGTGTCATGTCTAGCTCTTCTACTCCTGGTATCCGTTTAACCTTTGTTGTCAAAACTTTCAATATGCACAAATTTTCAGTGAAGATGCTGATTGATAATACTACAAAATGTATGGGTGATTTTGTGATAAAATTAGACATGGAATATTTTTTGATAAATTTAGAAAGATATTGAAAGAGTAAAAACTGAAGAATTTATGTAGGACCATTTCTTTTATGCTCTTTCTTGATCTCCCAAGGATAATAATGCAAGGTTTAACATAACCATGGTATACGGTTTTCTCAAGGAGAGGATAATGTTTAAGGATGAGGAAAATAAGTAAGAAAAGAATAAAGAGGAAATATAAGAAGGATGTGATTTGGATTAACTGTTGTCGTAATTTTTTTTGACATGAAAGAATTTTCCATAGTTACTGG
>JBDJHY010750668.1:0-25802 GCA_039654485.1 Withania somnifera | reverse complement strand
TCTGGACCATAGTGAGGGTGGTGGAGGGTATTATACTAGTGATTATATCTTAAAAGCTAACCCATATATTTAGGATGGTTGCTCTAGAGCCGATCTAGGTAGGTTGTTTATTCTGTGTTTTACCTAAGATGTATGTGTGATTAGGGAATGTGTGGACTTTAGGCCATAGATATACAAGTACAACTATCCTGGATACTTAGCTACTTTATATGATGACATTGTTGTTAGCCGATATGACTTTTCTGGGTAGTTAGTAGCCTTATGTGATGATATCATACCCTAGCCTGGTGCGAGACTGGGAATTAGTTATATTAGACTAATCTATGATAACTTTATGTTTTCCCTTGTATGGGTGTGTACTTTTCCCTTAACGGGTTCCCTTTGGGTAGTTATGGCATCTTTGATGCGAGTACTCATGGCCCGGGATCGTTGTTGGGGATAGGAAAGAATATATCTAATGACTTGGGCTTGGCAGCCACCCTATAGATTCTAGCTAGCAATCTTAGACCAGTCTAGTCTACTGATTGTTTCTGTGTTATGGGCATGTATTGTAAATTTTAAAAAGTAACTTTTTTGTCAGAGTAACAATCAAAAACTTATTTATTATACGTATGTATACTTTCCACGACTCTACTTATGAGCAGTATGGAGCTATTTCTCATATCATTGAGGTTATTTTCTTACTATCACTGTGATTTATGGAAATTGCTTACATGTTACAGTTGGATTTTACTGATATTGGATTTTTCCTATATGGCTAGATTTGAGTTTCCACTGAGATATGATATACGTTATAAGACTAGGTTTTTTTCCTTTTCTTAATTGACTTTAGCATTGAATGAATTTTACCAGGATTTTTGTAAGTAGGATTGGATCCTCTACGGACACTATGACCTGGTCGCCATTCCTGGGGTATGTTGAGTGTATGAGGGAGGGGTATACTAGGTAGGTTGCATAAGTATATGGGGATGCTTATGTGGGTCATCTCCTGATGGAGTCGTGAATTGGGGAGGGTGCATATGAGCACGATTTACTTAGCAATACCCCCATGATTTCATCCTTTAACATATGGTTATACTCTTTAGGACTTAAGGGGAGACTGCCTCTTGGGTTACTTGGTTTCCTGAGTGTACCTACAGGTACAATAGGGTGGATGTCTGGTTTGTTTGCTAATAGACTTTGTCTATTCCCTTCTGTCTCCGAATATTACTTTTTATGCACTTACTATATTTGTTGTTAGCTTAGCTTGTTAATGATTTTACACTTTCTTATTGATCCTTCCTTGTGCAGGTCATGTTGGAGCTTCAGGTACTGTGTCATGCATGGTCATGAGTCACATATGGCGTAGGTTTTATGGGTTATACCCTGCTAGTAGCCCTTTTTTATATTGGTTAGCTGGTACTACATGCACTGGTAGTTGATCTTTCACTACACTCACTAGCTATTACTGTAGTTATCTTATTTCTATTATATATTATGTGCCACTTTCCTATTTTCTACTGATCACTCTTTACTTTGGTTATGCTTACTTTTTCCTGGTCGGCCAATGATTTCTACTGGGTACCCAATTTTTCTATTCATTATACACTTCTACATCTCTTTATGATGCAGATCATAGTATGAGCCAACTAAGTGGATGCGATCATGCAAGATAGCTGGTGTGACTCCAGGAGATTTTGGTGAGGAGCTGGCATCCTTGCTAGTTGTTTTTCCTTTTGGTACAAGAGTTATCCTATTTGGGTCCTGGATAGCTATTTTGTAGTTTTGCCTTATCATGGGTTGTATTTTGTACTTTCTGTATATAGATGCTCTACAGCTATGATACCAGGTTATGGGATTTATGTTTAGTTGTGTGTTTTTCGTGTCCTGCTTGTACTTATTCTCGTCATCTCCTCCTTTTTTTCCTTTTGGGTTCTTGGTACTGGAACCACTACTTTTTATGGGCCAGGGTAGGATTTTATGAAGTTAAGATTTAGACTCCATCGAAACTCAATTTTTGGGTCGTGACAGATTGGTATTAGATCTCTAGGTTTATTGATGTTTCTTGCTATAGGAGAAGGAGTCTGGTACAGTCTCGTGGATCGGTGCCTAGACATGCGTATCCTATCTTTGGTAGTCTACATGGAACTTTTTATAGGTTTTATTCTTGTTGACTCTTTCATGTAAGGTTTCCACTAGTTTCTTGGTTACTCATCTTGGTTTTATTCTTCTGCAGATGGTCCGTACGTGGTTTGAACTTTGGGTAATGATTCTCCCCCGCCTCTGCAGAGAGTTCCAGTTATAGGTTGGGGTAGAACCAGAGCCTAGGGACTAGTCCGGGTTAGAGTTGAACGGGATGATCCTGCACCCGCAGATCTACCTCTACCGCATATACCACTACCTTTGGATAATGCGTTTAGGGGAATGCGGTAGTGTATGATTTCTATGTTTTGTATGGTACTCACTGATGAGAGTCAAACTTCAGCATAGGAAGCGGTACAGGGTGCGTCAGATCCTCTAGTTTAGCCAGTACCAGCAACAACCATAGTTCCTCCTCCACATCCTATTCTAGAGGTATCGCCAGTTCAGATGCCAATCCAGTCTCCGACCGCAATTTCTATTCTAACTTCTAAGACCAAAAGATGTACAATCATTTTATGCATATGAGGCCTCAAAGATTTTATAGTCATTCCAGATAGGATCCTTATGATTTCATTGCATAATGTAAGGGAAGGATCCCTATGATTTAATTTCATAGCATCGATTTCATTGAGTATTAGTTAGAGGGTTAGGCTAAATCCTAGTGAAGGCCTATAGATAGAACAGACCAGTAGGGTCGGCACTTATGGCATGGATTAAGTTTTTGGATACCTTCATGGACCCATATGTTCTTTGGATTATTCATGAGGAACTTAGATCTCACTGTGCCAACTTTCAACAAGGATAGATGATAGTGTTTAAGTATGAGACCCGATTTAAATAGTTTTCGAGGCATAGGGACGCTATTATGTCGACAGATACAGAGAGGGTCCGCCACTTTGAAGCTGGATTGAGAATAGAGTTATAGGAAGATGTGGAGTTATTACTTTCTCAAAGAATTCCATTATTAGCATTAGTTTATCACACCCGTAATATGGGGAGGCATCGCCATTTGGCTAAAAAGAGAGGCGACAAGAGGCAGCATTGTCAGGGACATTTTAGTGTATCTCGATCCTTTGTGGCATGGTTTGACTTACGTGCACCTCAATAGTAGCAGCCGCAGATGGGGTACCCGAAACAACCTAGTAGACCAGTTCAAGTCTCCTTACCATCAGCCAACGGAGTTTAGAGTACCTATCTAGCCAGGGGCATATCTACTGGGGTTCAGGTTTGTGGTGGCTAGGGTAGTTCAGTTGATAGTTTTGATTGAAGCAGGTATCTTGGTTGATTTGAGTACAGTGAAATGGATAAATAAAGATTTTCCATGGAGCTAGGATATTCAGTCAAAAGAGTAGACCTTTGAGCCTCTACAGATAGTACTGCTACTGACTAGAGGTGTTTGGATAGTTACCTATGGCAGTCATGGTGGGGGACAAGGGGAAAGAGGAGGGGATAGAGGAGTAGGTCAGCAGGTAGTTAGGAACCATCAGTTTTATGTTATATATGATAGAGCCCCAGATGAGGCTTCTGATATAGTTGTTATGAGTACGTTATTTTTTTCACCACACAACCTTGGTATTATTTGACCCTGGTTCTACGTACTCTTATGTGTTTCTGTACTTTGCGCTCTCTTTGGGTGTTGTATTGAGCCTTTAAATGTGCCTGTGACTATGGCTACTCCCTTAGGTGAGCTTATTATGGTAGATCAAATTCATCGATATTCTATTGTGACTGTATGGTGGTTGGATACTCAGAATGATCTTGTGAATATGGACATGGTTGACTTTGATGTGATTCTAGGCATGGATTGGTTATCCCTCCATCAAGCGTACCTGGATTGTTTTTCAAGGCAGTGAGATTATCTGTTCCCAATATGTCTCCGGTGGTATGGCAAGGTCCTATTAACCACTCTCCAGTGCCAGTGGTATCTAGTATGCATTCCAGTAGATTCTTAGTCAGGGGTTGTATGTATTTAGCATATGTTCATGATATTAGTGTTTCTCTTTCCCTTGAGTCTGTGCCCATTGTTAGAAAGTTCCTTGATATTTTCATTGAAGAGTTTCCTGGCTTTCCACCAGAGTGTGTTGTCAATTGAGAAGCCTCTTTTCATTGCACCTTATCACATGGCTCAATAAAAGATTAGGGATCTCAGTGTTCAGCTTCAGGATCTAATTTTAATATTTCACGTTAGGGTGCTCTAGTGTTATGTTTGAAAACTAAAAATAGGACTATGCACATGTGTATTGGATACAGATAGTTGAATAACGTTACCTTTACTAATAAGTATCCTTTATTGTGAATTAATGACCTTTTTGATCAGCATCAGGGTGCTATGAGGTTCTCGAAGTTCTGCTTGAGTCTGGTGACCACCAGCTGAGGATTCTTGTGGGGACATTTTAAAGACTACTTTTCAGACCCGACATATACACTATGAGTTCCTGGTTATGTCATTTGGACCGACTAATGCCCCAACCAAATTTATGGATCTTATAACTAGTGTTTTCAAATAGTACCTTGATTCTTTTATGATTGTATTTATTGTGATATCCCCTTTCGACAGTCTGAGGATTGGGAGACCAACTTTTTAAGTCTCTAAGAATTGCTCACTTTAGCACCAGTATTGACTCTTCCAGTTGAGGACTAGTTGTATACCTTTTATTATGATGCCTCTTGTATTGGTTTGGGATGTGTGTTGATGAAACAAGATAGAGTCATTGTGTATGCTTCAAGTCAGTTAAAGGTTCACGAGTACAACTACCCCACCAATAATTTGGAGTTAGCGGCGGTAGTCTTTAAGCTCAAGATTTGGAGACATTACCTTTATGGTGGTCATTGTGAAATTTTTACTGATCATCGTAGTCTATAGTATATTCTAAGCCAGAGGGACTCAATCTTAGATAGTGGATATGGGTTAAGCTCTTGAAGGATTATGACATCAACATTATGTATCATATATGTAGTGCGAATGTGGTTGCAGATGCCTTAAGTCGGAAGATTGTTAGTATGGGTATCTTGGCTTCCATCTTAGCTCTGGAGAAGCATTTGGCCTTTGAAATTCAATCATGTGCTAACTTTTTAGTTCGATTGGACATATCAGATCCGAGTAGAGTCCATGCATATGTTGAGGTTGGACCTAATCCGACAATAATAATTTGAGGATAGATCTTTTGTTTGTATTCAAGAGTTGGTTCTAAGGGGTGATTACAGTGGTGTATCCTTAGACTTTATGGTGTTCTTTAGATAGGTAACTGTATTTGTATTTCCAGAGTTGATGATTTAATTCAGACTATTCTTTCTAAGGCCCACTGTACTAGATAATCCATACATCCGAGCATCACGTATATGTGCAGAGACTTGAGACAACACTACTGGCGCATCATCTGAGATTAGATGCTACCATGTTCATTTCCCATTACTTGAACTGCCAATAGGTGAAGTTTGAGCAGCGTAGACTAGGGGGTGTGCTACAGCAACTCCTTATCCTTGAGTGGAAATGGGAGAGGATTACCATGGATTTTATTTATAGACTCTCTCATACTTCTAGGGGTCCTGATTGCATATGGTTCATCTAGATGGAGTGACCAAATCCATTTAATTTTTGCCGACTTGATCTTCTGGGGTGCTAAGAGACTTAAATCCTTATATGTTATGGCGGTTCTCCGCCTTCATAGGGTTTCGGTTTAGATCATTTGGATTAGAGTACATAGTTCAATTTGTAGTTTTGGAGGATAATAAAACGTGAGATAGGTTATGAGGTAGCACTGAGTATGCCTTTCACTCGAAGTTAGACGAACAGTCTGAGCCGACTATTTAGGTACTTCAAGAATATGTTTTGGGATTATGTTTTTTATTTTGGGAGTCGATGGTATTAGCACTTGGCTTAAGCAAGTTCTCTTATAACAACAACTATCATTCCAACATCTAGATGACACTATTTGAGGCTTTATATGACATGCATTGTAGATCGTCATCCGGTTGGTATAGTAGTGTTAAGATTTTGCCTCAGACCTCTAAGGTAGGAGATTCCACAAAGAGGATTCAGGCTATTCTGGAAAGACTACAGATAGAAAGTGTAGCCCAGGTTTATTGACCTATATGAGATTATGGAGAAGATTAATAAAGTCACTTATAGGTTTGCGCTACCTCCAAAGTTAGTCGTTGTTCACCGGTGCTTCATGTTTTTATATTTTTCCTTTATATACTAAATCCCTCCCATGTACTTCATTCTCAGTCAATTTAGCTGGACAACTGATTGACTTATGTTGAGAAGCCTAGGCCACTATTGACAGAGATGTGAGATAATGCAGGTTAAGAGATATTCCAGTTGTGAGGGCTCATTGGACTCAGCGCCCAGTCAAGGAGGCTACCTAGGAGACAGAGAGGGATATGTAAGCCTAGTACCATTATTTGTTTGACCCTCCAGATATCCCTTCCTTTATTAACTTTTACGGATAAAATTTACTATTGTGAAGGATATTGTAATGACCTTCGAGATTTTTTTTCTTGTTTTATGACTCTTGTTTACTTAGAGTGCTCTTACAACTGCCCCAAGTCTTTCATGACATGCTGGGATCGATAGGATGGATCCCTGGCAGTTTTTATAGTTTAATTTCGTTATAATTATATATTTTTTGGGACTTATTTAATTTGTATTAATTCAAATACCAATTTTCTTCACCATCATTGAGTCTAGAATAATGATTATCTAAAGATTTCACATATAAATTGTTGAAATTGGTCTCCTTTTCCATTCCATACCTATGTCAGAGCATATTTTTTGAATTCCAGTACTAGTACTCTACGCCATTGCGCTGGAGATGCATGGCTGCACCAAGATTAGTTTTCTTTGTTTAGTGCAATAACGCTAATAATCCGTGATCGTGATGCTTCCCTAAAAACTTCCTTCAACATGATCATGTTTAGTGGGCATAACCGTGCCACCAACTGGCAGCTTATATAAGGTTGTTCCATGAGCTTGTCCTCATTTTCCTTCTGTTCTAGCTAAAAATTTCCCTTTTAGAGCTTTAATTGATCAAATAAAGTGTTATATTGTAGTTTGGATCCATTGAAAACATGTTTTTGTGGTTCTACGCCTAATTCTACCAAATAATTTCTCGGTTTAGTTTCATTATAAAGTTTTATATTGAATATACACTTCTCGAGCTTATATCTTTAGTTTATACCGTTAACTTGAGCCCAACTTTGTACCTTATGAAGTATGAGCTGTGCTCTACCTATTGGTATGAATATTTCCTTTTTTTCCAAGTTGTTAGGGTTTATGGACCTGTTTTTAGTTTGGATTTTGACCCCGCTATTTATAACGGAATATTGATATTGTGTTACTCGTATTAGTACGTGGGTTACATTTTTTTCTAACCTTTCGTGACTCTGATATTCATACTAATCTTTGGATATTTGAGCACACTTCTCGAGGAAGTGGCCGGAATCTAGGTAGGCTATGGTTTACTTTCTTTAGACTGGGTATTAGTGTAGTGTATTTATTGTTAAGCTCCAGCTCGGGGCTGGGATTACTAGTTGGGCCCGATATGCTTGTTTTTCTATCTTATGGCCTACTTAGCTTGATTGTAGCTTAACTACTTACCATGGGGCTATAACGCCCTACTTGCATGTTTAATGCTGACTTAAGTACATCGTGTGTCTAGGTGAGGAGTAACAACTTTTCTACTTATTTTTATATGATAAATCTGGACCATATTGAGGTTTGGGTATGGGATAAAACTAGTGATTAGAGCTTGATAGCTATCTCCTGGATTTAGGTTGGTAGCTCTAGAGTTGATCTAGGTAGGGTATTTATTCTATGTTTTGCCTAAGATGTATTTGTGATTAGGGAATGTGTGGCCTTTAAGACATAGATAGCTGGGTATGGCTATGTTGGATAATTAGCAGCTTTATGTGATAACATTGTGCCCAACCGAATACAGCTTTGCTAGGGCATTAGTAGCCTTCTGTGATGATATCATGCCCTACTCTATTACGTGCCTTGGAATGAGCTGTATCTGACAAAGCTATGATAGCTTCTTGTTTTCCCCTATATGGGTGTGTACTTGGCCCTTAACAGGAACTATTTCAGAAGTTTTGGAATCTTTGATGTAAGTACTCGTGGCTCGGGATCGTGGTTTTTTCCGTGATGACTATGGCACTGGTTGAATTTTATGAGGATTTTTGTATGTAGGATTTGATCCCTTCATAAATCCTCCAATCTGGGTCGCTATGCCTGGGGTATGTTGCATGGATAAGGGAACGGTATGCTGGGGTGAGTTGGGTAAGTATACGATGAAGCTTCCATGGGTCAGCTCTTGAAAGAGTCTTTTACTAAGGTGGGTCTTATCAGTACCCATGCATTGCATCCTTCTGTATTTAGTTTTACTCTTCAGGGTTTAAGGGGGGAGTACCTATTTGGTTACTTGGTTGCCTGAGTGTACCTATCGGTAAAATTGGGTGCCAACCGACTTTGTTTGCTAGTAGACATTGTTTGTTCCCTTTTGTCTCTAATTAGTACTATTCATGCACTTACTATATTTGTTGTTAGTTTAGCTTGTTAATTATTTTGCACTTTCATATTGGTCCTTCCTTGTTATGATCACTTTGGAGCTCCAAGTACGTATAACGCTTGGTAATGAGTCACTTGTGGCCCAGGTCTTATGGGTTATACCCTGATAGTAACCCTTCTATCTACTGTTAGTTGGTACTGCACCTAGTGGCAGTTGGTTGTTCACTACACTTACTAGATTAACTATTGTTATTTGGTTTCTGTTGTACATTATGTACCACTTTCCTATTTGCTGCTGATCACTCTTTACCTTACTTATGCTTACTTTTTTCTGGTCGAACTATGATCCCGACTGGGTTCCCATTATTTTGGTACTCATGCAATGCTTCTACATCTCCTTGTGATATAGATCCTAGTACGAGCAAGCAAAGCGGATGCGATAATGTGAGATAGCCATTGGGACTCCAGAAGATTTAGTGTGCAGCTGGCGTTCTTGCTGACAGTTTTTCCTTCTAGTAACAAGAGTTTTCCTAGTTGGTTCCTGGATAGCTTTTTTGTATTTTTTTCCTCATCGTGGGTTGTATTTCATACTTTTTTTATACAGATGCTCTACAACCATTATACCAAGTTATTTGATTAATGTTTAGTTGTGTGTTTTTCATGTCCTACTTGTACCTCTTCTCTTCATCTCCTACCAATTTTCTTTTAGATTCTTGGTATTGGACCACCCCTACTTGCTCTTTGCCAATGTAAGCTTGTATGAAGATAAGATGTACATGCAATCACAACTCGATTTTCGGATAGTAACAAAAAAAAAATTCTTTTCTTTTTCTATTTTATTTTGGTATCAAAGCTCTAATTTTCTAGGGCCTAGAAAGTATATGAGACAACATAAAATATCTAGAAATATACGAAGTCGTATCTATATTATAGGACAAACAAGAAAAACTATAAAACATTGGAAAGAAATTAGACATAATTTGATCAGAAGGTTGACACGTTTCGAGAGAAATTACGAAATAAAGCTAACACTCCAAGTTCTAGGAATAGTTCAGTATAAAATTCACTCCGTATAGATATCCAGAGTTGTAACTACTATATTAATAGGCATAAGAATCGTATTAAATAGACAGATTGGAAAAAAAAAAGAATATTCTAGGATAAAGACTTCATGAAACAACACCCTTTAACTAAATAAATAACTATAAATATTGGTATACATAAAGGAATCAAAGAATCCTAAAAGAACTAAGAAAAGCTGAACATAAACCTTTAAAGTTAAAAGACACTACTAAAGAAGTACTAAAAGATGAGAGGAACTTTCCAGGAATAAAACATATACTTACAGAACGAGTATTATCAACAATAAGTTTTGAAATACAAGTTAAAGAGTGATATAGATAGAGTCAAACAAACCATAAAAGGAGACAAGGTGTGGATACCTTTCTAATACAAAATAGCTAGTTTAAAGAATTTGGATCACATAGACTGAAAAATTACCATTAGATAAAAAGTATTGAATAATAAAAGACAACTCTTTAATTAGGTTTAATTTACAAACAAAGAATACAGTCTACGTTGTAAAGATCAACAACTAAACACTAAAGTAGATTTAATAATAAATCTAGGATAAAGTTAGAGAGAAAATAGTAAAATTTTAACGATTCTAGGAAATCTTAAAGACCTTCAAATTAAGCAAAAGAATATTAATGACAAACTTGAAGAAAATTTTGAATTCTTATAAAGACAAGAAGGAGAAATAGATAAGAAGCTTTTAAAGATAAAAAATATTCCAGCTGAAGAATTGTTGACAGAAGTACAAAATCTAAAAGTTTATTTTAGAACAAATTAGAGATATAACTCTTTCAGAAATGAACCTTTATACAAAGTGGTTATATAAAGGGAGAAACAATATAACTAAGTCGATAAGGTTTATAAAACTACCAGCCCCAAGGAAGGGTAGACCAAATAATGATAAAACAAATAATATTGTTGCTTTTATAGATAAATAAAACTTTAGAAAAACTGGTTAAAGAAAAAACATCTTAAACAAAATATACTAGTATAAACAAATTAATAGATCAACTAAAAAAGATAGAGATTGCTCCTAAAAAAGGAAAATATTATCAGAAATCAGAAGACACGAAAATTTTTCAATTCGGAGAAATAAGAACAAAGACTCAAACAAAGACCAAAGATATGCTTCACCCAAGACCGATTAGGAAACAATTTTATAAAAAGATTAATGAATACTACCCACCAAAATTCAAGCCAACAATTAGAAGAAATAATCGATATAAATAAAGATATACAATTTTTTCAACAGAATAAACTGAGTTATTAAACCCAAGGATATTAGATAGGTTTGGGAGGTTCTCAACCAACGCACATTTTTATAGACATTATAGAGAAGAAAAAATGTGTGTTACAAATATTAATAGTGAAAGTATAACTTTAATATGTCCAAAATCTTTAAAAGAAATTAATATAACAAATATGAACCTAATGCATTTAGGATTAATAGAAATAGGTTCAAAAGGTTTAACAAGACAAATTTAGGAACAAATGATTTTGTGACTATTTATGATAACCGATAGATAGACCCAAAGAAATCAATAATAGGATTAACAGAAGTAGACATGACCAATAATCGAGGAATTTTTTATTGTAGTTCAGATTATATGATACATACATTAGAATTCGAAAAATATGTTAAAACAGGAATTCAGACTAAATGATATGAAGAAATGACTAATGGGAATAACTTATTGGTATGTGTAGGTTTTATAGGGAAAAAAAGAAAATAATAGTAATATAAAATTTAAAATTAATGTAGAAGAAGTGGTAGGATTAGTGGGAAACAAAGGTATAAGATTAATGATTTTAAAGTAGACCCAGATGTATGTAGACCTAGAATGGAATTTAGAAAAATTCAAAGAAAAGGATATTCTCATACCTAACGACCACCTAATGTATACAAGTAGTAAAGGATAGAAATACATTCGATTTACTGATTATAGCTATACAAACCAAAAAGAATTAAAGGAACAATTAGAAGAAATAACATAACTCATGAATATAGAAGTTCTACCAGAAGAAGAATACAAAGTAGATCTGGTTATAAGCAAGGAAAAAAACATATATGAACAACACAACAAAAAATATTTTAGATGCAAAGGATGTAAAAAAGAAGGTTTCGAAATAACAGAAATAGAAGAACATTTTAAGAAATGTGATTAAGAATAAACAATTGCAGTTACAGATTATTAAAAAGTAGTGATAAAGAAACTCCTATAAGTACTGAAGATACTATATTAAGAATTAAAGAATTTATGAAATCTACCTCTACTAGTTTAAGTCAGTTCAAAAATTCAACACCAATATACACAATAGATACTAGTATAGGAAATGTACAGAGGCATAGGGTTTTAGAACAAAACCCCGAAACCCAGACAGAACATGTAAAACCCATAGGAAAAAAATTCTAATAGAAGAACCAATTAGACTTCAAGAATGAGGTAGCAAAGGAAAGATATTAATTATAGTGGCACATGATCCCTAATCATAGAATACAGTAATAGGCGTATGGAAAGGAATAGTGGTAATATACTATATTAAAGCATAACAGGAAACAAAAACATAAACTATGTACATATATATGGATACTTTCTTAGGAAAATCAACAAAAGGGTTATGGGAAGCATACAAATTAGAATTCCCACAAAAATTTCAGATGCTACTAGCCATGAGAACAAACCCATATAATTTTACAAATAAATTACATAGCTAATTAAGGGAGAAGATCCAAAAGCGGAGTACTAGTATTGCAAAGAAATTCCTTATAAATTTATAAAAATTAAGTATTAACAGTTGGAATTACATAAAATAATTTCTAAATGATTATTTTTACTATAGAACAATAAGTGGAAACGTCTTTGATCAAAACATAGGGAATAAGATTTTTAATAAATTACCAGGAGCCTTAGGATGGGAAATAGAAAAAAACCGAGTAAGAGAGAAGGATTTATACAAAAGTCAAATGCAAAATGGTCATTAGGGCATACAATGCAACATATAATGGAAATACTACAAGAAAAATGTACAGATATTCAAAAAAATAATTAAAAAAGGTGATACATTTTTTGTTAGAACACATATACTTCCTAAAGTCATGACGATAAAGATTATTCAACAAAATTCAAAAGATATAAAATGCCCTTCAAAAAGTAAACAAAAATATTATCCGAAGAAAAAAATATTATCTAAGAAGAACGTCTACCAAAAATCCTTATCTAGAAAGAAAAAGACATGTAAGAAAATATAAGAATAACAGAAATTACAAAAAATAACAATTAAACCAGAAATAATAATTACAGATATAATGTTTTACTTATGGAAGCATAGAACATTTACCAAATACTTGTCCGAAAAGAAACAACAATAGACCCAGGAATTCTCAACTAACAAAAAAATTTCAGGAGACTTTAATAAATGTAGACGGATACATGTCAGGCAATTAAAACATATTGTCACAACCCGAAAATCGAGTTGTGATGGCATCTACATCCTACCCATAGACAACCTAACCCCGGCCCAGAGCTTAAAGAAATAGGCCAGTACCAAAAAAAAAAAAAAAAAAAGAGAGAAGGGAGATGAAAAAAAGAAAAACATAAAAAACACGAAATACACAACTGAAAATAACTACCCAGAATCTAGTATCGTGGCCATAGAACATCTATAGAAAGAAAAGTACAAATGTACCTCATAATGGTGAAATAACTAAAAGATAGCTATAGATACTCCAACTAGAATAGAAGTGAAGATAGAAGGATGACCCCCCAGTATGAACGTCGACTGCTCACTAAGTCTCTTGAAACATCACCAAACTAGCTCATATGATCGCGTCATTCCTGATGACTTATGATAAGACCTGCATCATAAAAAGATGTAAAACTGTACCATGAGTACAAAAAACAATGGGTACCCAATAGGCATCATAGGCTGACTAGAAAAAGTAAGCATAATCAAGTTAAAATATGATCAAATGCAAATAGGTTAATAACACGTAATATAATACTGAAAAGGGGTAGCTGCAATAATAACTAGTAAGTGCGGTAATTAGCATGAGTACCAAAAACAATGGGTACCCAATAGGCATCATAGGTCAACTAGAAAAAGTAAGCATAATCGAGTTAAAAAATGATCAAATGCAAATAGGGTAATAACACGTAATATAATACTGAGAATGGGTAACTACAATAATAGCTAGTAAGTGTGGTAAAGGATCAACTATCAGTTTGTGCAACATCAGCTAACAAGTATGAAGGAAAGTCACTATCAGGGTATAACACACAGAACCTGGTCCATAATCATATCATGACCAAACGCAATACGTAGCTGGAGTTCTAATTTAACCAGCAAGGAAGGACCAATAAAGAAAGAGGAACATTGGAATGTAACCAAAGAATGATTTGATGAAAATTATAGTTTCATCAAGTGAATATGACAGTTCAGATAGTCCATATAATTCTGAGATATCTGATTATGAAGATATTGCTTTAACCTCCTCTAATGAGAGTGAACCCTGTCAATGTAAAAAAGAAAATTGTCAGATAATAAAACAAGAAAATTCAGAAACTGATGATGAATTTTATAAATTACAAACTCAGTTTATAGATTTTAATATAAATGTAATAACTATTCAAGATATTAATAATATCTTAGAAAATGTTTCTGATGATGAACAAAGAAATACAATCTTTAAATTATTACTTAAAGATGAAAAAGAAAAGGAATTACCTAAGAAAATAAAAAATAGGATTGATAATCCTTATGACTTTTCTGAAGTCCTGAATGAATTGCAAAAGAAAAAGAATTGTAAGCTACTGGTCCCAGGAAGTCATAAATAGCGTAGGGAAACTATGAGATAACTCTAAGCATAGAAAAAGATAGAAAGCAAGGAAATGACTAGACGGGTCATTACATACAGTGGCATGTAGTTATGAAATTCACGTTAGTTAACCCTTGTTCTTTTGATGAGGAATAATCCTTTAAAAATATTTGACATATCTATATAGCTCAATCATGTCTTATAGAATGATTAGTTTTCTTCCTGTTGTTCATAAATTTAGTTGATTTTAGCATTGCATCATATTTTATATTCTAATACATATCTAAAACCTTTTATTTCAAGTTCAGATTTATAAATCATGATAAACCCTTAGGTTAAAACTTTTTCATGCAAAAATCCATCTCTTCAGAAAACTATCTTATTCTTGAAACCTTTAGAATGATAAAATCATGAATTGGAATTCAACTTTATAGAAATCATATGCATAAGATCACGATAAATAAGTGTAACACACTGAACTCTTGAACTATGGGTTAAGCCATTCTACTCGTATGATTTGACTTGATTCCAATGATTTCTCACTTTAATAGTAGTGAAAAATACTTTTATAAGTGTATAAAGAGTATTGGATGTAAGTTAAGATCTTAAGGAACTCTATTTGGTAGTGTGTACAACCATTGGCATTTGAGTCAGTCTTTGTACGACAGTGAGTACAACTTTTTGATACTTATCACACTTATTGGTTATGGAGACTTGATAATACCTGTTCCATTGAGGATATTGGTGATACTATAACATTGAGGCATGGAATGTGATGATTTGCCAAGTAGGGGTTAATGATATTATTGTATGAGGCACTAAATTCATGACTATGAGACCGTTGGGCTTTGTGATTTGGGATGTGAGATTATGATAATGCTGGAGATCGTACGTGGTGACATACCTCGCCGAGGGGTATAGTGTGGAGTAGAGATATACCAGGGATACTTAGGGTAGCCTTCCATGGGTTCTACTTGCTGGAACTACGGGTAACAGAGGAGAAACTTATACAGGACTATATGGAGAAACGTATGGTGTGTATTTAATTTTATACATTTGTTTTCTTCATTATACCCCTTTGGTCTTAATATTTTATGTTATTCTATCTATTCAAAATTGGTTTGAGTTCCCTATTTCTTATAAACCTTCCTTTAACTTTCTCTTATGATTTTATTGTGCTTACAAATGTATACCAAGGGTTAGCTTGGGGACCTCCATTGTTCCAAGTGCCATATCCCTCCCATGGTGAAGGCTTGAGGTGTGGAAAATTAGAATCAGCGCACAAAGTTCAAATATCCTAGGTTGTCTAACACCACGTTCGATGAAGTCCTTTTGATGGGTATGAAGTACACCAGACTTATGAATGGGAAGACTATATGGCATTTAAGAAATGTCTCTTTTTTCATGCTTTTAGTTTGTACGATGGAGTTTAACTTTATGGAAGTTCTTCACTCTACCTTTATATGTATTTTAGATATTTCTCCTACACAAATCTATCAATTATCCACCATAAAAACCCCAGGCACCACCTCCTACTGATGTCACTAGTGCAGAGCTTTATACTGCACTGCACACTCTCACCTAATATATGACAACCTAAGTTGAGAGATAGGGAGAAGCCCCCGGGTCCCCCCAAGTTGACTTAAATAGAGCCAAAATTTAGGATTTCCTCCGTATGAATCTACCTAAGTTTTATGGGTCGAAGTTGGGTAAGGATCCAAAATATTTTACTAAAGAGTTTGAGAGAATTTGATAGGTTATAAGGTGAATGAAGTTGACAAGATTTATTTTTCAGCCTATTGACTCAAGGATATTCCAAGGAAATACAATCAATGCAACAAAAACAAAGGTGATAATGCTGCACCTACAGTCTAGGATGTATTTTTTGAGGCTTTCCTAGGGCGGTTCTATCCCTAGAGAATTGAGATATGCAAATATGTGGAAGATCATGAAATTATAGAAAAGTTCTATAAATATAGTAAAATATGGCTTGAAATTACCCGATTATCTCATTATACTCCAAGTATTGTGGTTGACATAAGGAGCAGGATGAGCATATTCATAAATACTTTCTCCTCACAATATCAAGGAGGAGAAGTCTGTGATATTAGTAAGATACATGGGTATTAATAGGTTAATATTTCATCTAGAACAGTTTGAGGGAGACAGGATGCAACTAAAAGACATTTACCAAAACAAGAAAGCTCAAATATCTTACCAGGAGTTCAGCCACCAGAAAACTAGGAATGGGAACCAACATCATTCTAAAATAAATCATTAGCACCAACATTATCATCTACTAGTACAATTGCACCAAGCCCCAGGTATGACCAACAGGCTAGGATAGCCTGCTCTTAGGATAGTGCAGCTAAGGGGCCTTCATTCTACCCCTCTTTGTGTCACTTGTGATAGGAATCACCCTGGTGAATGCCTATATAGGAAGGATGGCTGTTTTAGATGTGGAAAACTAGTTCACAGGATTAAATATTAACCTTTTTATTAATGGGGAAGTGAGAGTAAGAGGCCTCATACTACATCTTCATCTACTCCAACAGTTTGAAATATTCAAAAGAACACTACTTCAAGAGCTAACATAGCTAAAATTCCTTTTGTTCTTTAAACTATGTCTAGGACCAGGAGGACTCTCCAGATATTGTTACCGGTACATTTAAGGTAATATTTCTTGATATGTATACCTTGTTATATCTTGGTGCCACTCTTTTCTTTGTCACCTCCTATATTACCTTAAAATTCAGAGTCAGTCTCGAGAAGCTTTTAAAGACTTTCTCAGTCACTACCCCTATTGGAAACTCTACCTTAGAAAAAAGGATCTTTTGAAATTATCCAGTCTCTATCCTTTGAAGAATCAATTCAGCTGACTTAGTAGAACTAGATATGATTGACTTTGATGTCATCCTTAGCATGGACTGTCTACATGCATGTTCAGCTACTGTTTGTAGGACCCCAACAGTCAAGTTTTAATTCATATAAAAATAATTATTAGAATGAAAGGGTAACCCTCCAACCCCAAAGGTTCATTTTATTTCCTATTTAAAGTCTAGAAAGATAATTTCAAAAGTTTACATCTACCATTTAGTGAGGGTCCAAGATTCAATTTATGAAACCCTAACTTTGAAGTGAGTCCCTATAGTGTGTGATTATCCTGATATATTCCTTGATGATTTTCCTGGAGTCCTATAAATAGGGAGATATATTTTTGGATAAATGTTCTTCCTAATACAAGACCTATCTCTATTCTTCCATACATAACAACCCCAATCGAGTTGAAACGTTAGATGAACAATTTAAAGATTTTCTAGATAAGGGATTCTTTAGGCCTAGTGTGTCTCTAGGGGTGCCTCTGTACTATTTATGAATAATAAAGATGGTTACCTTTATGTACGTATCAATTATAGGCAGCTGAATAAGGTAACCACTAAGAACAAGTAACCCATTCCTAGAATTGATGACTTGTTTGAAAAAATTTAGGGTGCTACCTACTTCTCTAAGACTGATCTTAGTTCTATTTACTATCAGTTGAAAGTTAGGGACAGCAACATCCCAAAGACTACCTTATGAACCTAATATGGTCATTATGAATTTCTTGTTATGTCTTTTGGTCTGACAAATGCTCCTGAAACCTTTATGGACCTTATAAATAGGGTATTTAAGCAGTACCTCAATTTATTCATCATTGTGTTCATAAATTACATCTTGGTTTACTCTCATTGCAAAGGGTGAGCATTTGATCACCTTACAATTGTTCTTCATACCCTCAGATAAAGAAAATTGTTTGCTAAGTTCTCAAACTGTGAATTTTCTTAAAATATGTTGCTCTATAGGTCATATTATTTTTGGTGATAGTATTTGGGTTGATGCTCATAAAATTAAAGCAGTCAAGAGTTAGCCTATACTAATAACTCCATCACAGATTAAGAGTTTCTTAGGCTTAGCTAGTTACAATAGAAGGTTTTGATAGGGTTTTCATCTATCTCAGCCCCCATAACTAGGTTAATTTAAAAGAAGGTGAAATTTTAATGGTAAAAAGCCTACGTAAGAGTTTCTATAAGTTGAACACTCGACTTACTTCAACTCCAAAAGACCTTGCTAGTGGGTACGAAAGGCTTTATGGTGTATTGTGATGCGTCAAGGGTTGGTATTGGATGTGTGTTAGTGCATAATGGTAAGCTAGTTGCTTATGCTTCTAGCAAACTCAAACATCCTAAGAAGAACTACCCTACCCACTATCTTGAATAAGCAGTTATAGTTTTTTCTTTGAAGATTTGGCGTCATCGCCTCTATGGCGTGCATGTTGACGTTTTCACAAATCGCAAAATTTGTAGTATGTCTTCACCTAAAAGTATCTAAATGTTTGGCAAAGGATATGTATTTAATTCCTTAAGGACTATCACATGATTATATTGTATCACCCAGGTAAGGATAGTATGGTTGCTGATGCTTTATATAGGATATACTTGGGGAGTGTAGCTCATGTAGAGGAATAGAAAACAGAACTTGTGAAAGATATGCAAAAACATTTATGTTTGGGTGTCTCACAGATGTAGAGGATGGTAGAATGGTTGTTCAAAATGGTTTAGAGTCC
This sequence comes from Withania somnifera, assembly GCA_039654485.1. NCBI lineage: Eukaryota > Viridiplantae > Streptophyta > Magnoliopsida > Solanales > Solanaceae > Withania > Withania somnifera. The sequence continues at coordinate 6,680 of JBDJHY010750668.1, read as the reverse complement.
TCTTTAGAAGTTGAGGTGAAGGATAAATAGACAAATGATCCAATCTTGATAAATTTTAAGAAAGATGTTCTTAAGAATCAAGTTGAGACCTTCTCATAAGATGGAGATGGTATGCTTCATTATTATTATCACCTATTGTGTCCCAATCATTTATGAATTGAAGGAAAGAATTCTAGTTGAGGCTCATAAAACCAAATACTCAATCCCTCCAGGCTCCACTAAAATATACTGAGATTTAAGAGAGGTATTTTGGTGGAATGGCATAAATAAAGGCATCACAAATTTTGTGGTAAATTGTCCTAATTGTTAGCAAGTGAAATTATAACATCAAAGGCCTAGTGAGATGGCCTAGAATATTAGTATCCTTACTCAAAAATAGGAGATGATAAATATGGACTTCATCACAAGTTTCCTCACATGCATCATTAGCATGATTCGATATGTGTGATAGTTGACCGAATGACTAAGTTTGCATACTTATTACCCAAAAAGTCTAAATATTTTGCAAAGGATTATGCCATGTTGTATATTCAAGAGGTACTTTGACTTTATGGGGTTCCCTCATCCGTCATTTCAAACCAAGGCACACAATTTACATCTCAATTATAGAGGTCTTTTTAGAAAGGTGTAGGCACCAACATTAACCTTAGTATATCCTTCCATCCTTAGACAAATGGTCAAGTTGAGCTTACTATTTAGAAACTATAGGATATATTAAGGGACTGTGCTATTAACTTTAAGGGAGTTAGGAAAACCACTTTCCTATTATTAAATTTTCTTATAGCAATAGCTTTCATTCTAGCATTCAAATGGCCCTATTGAGGAACTTTATGGGAGGAGATGTAGGTTTCCTATTGGTTGGTTTGAGGTAGACGAGTATGCATTAATAGGGTCAAACCTATTTCATGAAGCCGTAGAGAAAGTTATGTTGATTAGGGAATGGTAAAGGACTGCTAAAAGTCAATAGAAATCATATTCTTATGTAAAGCATAGTGATTTGGAATGCCAAGTTGATGATTGGGTGTTCCTAAAAGTTTCTCCAATGAAGGGGGTAATGTATTTAGGTAAGAAGGGAAACCTTAATCCCCCTATTTGAAATATTGCTTATGAGTTGGAGTTGCCTCATGAATTAGCAGAGGTGCATCCAATATTTTATGTGTCCATGCTTAAGAAGTGTATTGGTGATCCATAACATATTGTTCCTTTAGAAATTATTAGGATTAAATATAGCCTTTTTATATGAAGAAATTCCATTTGATATTTTAGATTGTTAGGTTCGTAAGTTGAGGATGAAGGAGGTTGCATATGTTAAGATATTGTGGAGAAATCATAATTTAGAAGAGGCTACTTGGGATGTTGTACAAGCTATGAATCTTAAATCTATACATATTTCACCCCTTCCTCATGATGACACCCAAGGTAATTACTCTTTTTTAAGGAAATTCACATAAGTTTGTAGGCATAATTTTTTTTATCTTATGGTCTTAGGAACATATTTATGCTAAGTATGCTCAAATGTAATTCTAATTGAAGTATGAATCAATCTAACTTATGTTTTAATGTGAAGATTTTGATAAATGGGTTGAGAATGATTCTATTCATATTCTAATTTTGTAATGACATATTTTGTTATTTCCTTGATTTTTTTCTTTTTTATGTGCTTAGAGATATCTGGTAGTTTGCCCAAGTTATTTATGACTTGCTGGGACTGGTAGATCGGTACTCTGGTAGCTCATTTGCCTGTATCTCAGTTTACTTGTGTTGAAGTTTCAATTTTGAAATAGTGGAAGTTCAGAGTAAAATTATAGTAAACACGCTTGGAATCAAATTTTGACAATTTTGTTAGCTCCAGAATGCTGACTTTTGTCTAGGTGGACCTTATGTTCGTATCCTAAGCCTTTTGTTTTGAGTTTGGGTTGTTTTACTGAAATTTAGCCCAAACAAAACTCATTTTGGAGCCTGGGTGGTCTTTTGGTGATCAGAGTGTCAAATTGGAATTCCAATGATTCCATCAGCTCTAAAATTTCAATTTTTGGCTGGTTAAGTCATTGGTTCACTTCCTAGGGTGTCCGAGCTTGTTTTGAGTCGGTGTATGGAAGGTCCAAAGATTGGCTCCTTTCGATCCTTTTCATTTTGGGTCCTTTTCTCTTAAACAACCTCAGTAAGTCATTTCATTGATTCCATTGAGTCCGTAGTGTGTTCTCACCTAAAACTCACTGTTGGTTTGGTAGAATTGGACTCAGGATGCTCATTTTAGGCCCCTCAGAGAGTTCATATTTTATTGAGTGTAGCGGTAGGTTGCAGACTTCCCCAGTGACTCTTGGGCCGCCCCTGTGTCATCGACCCAGAGAGCCCATTTTCTCCCTGGCGAGGTCACCCCAACGGCCAAAAAGGGGTCCCTAATGGCCCAGGCAGTCTATATAAAGGGATACACCCCCTTTATTTTCAAACGTTGGTCTCTTGTTGCCTTGGCTAGGCCCTAGGAGCTATTTATTTAGTGTTTTAAGATGAGGGGAGTGGTGGGGATTTGAGTGTGTGAGAATGTGAGTTCGTGGAGCATTTTTCCCCAGGTATTTCTCATTCTTTCTGCCTCTTTTAACTTATGTAAAATGTTTTTGTTTCTAACTTTAAACCTTGTTTTCTCCCTCGAAACCTTTTTTCCTTAAGCTCAATTTTGGACCATGAGTCCCCTAAGCTAAGGGCTTTGCACTGGTATTTTTAGATTAATTTTTTGGGCTTTGGGGCCCTGTTTTCGACCCGAGTTGCTAAATACAATAGGGGTCTCATTTTTAATGCAAAGTTCCCTGGATTTGTAACTGTATAGTTTCAGGTGACTTTGGCTGGGTTGGAGCTTTGGATCCATGGTACATGTATTTTGGTGACTTTCGCCAGTGTCCAGGTAGGCTAGGTTTATTTATGTGCATTGTAGACTAGGCTATTATTTTGTGCTTGTGAGAGCGCCAGTAGTGTAGGTTGGGCTTTAGGTTGATCATTGTATTTTTAGATGACATCCTTTTTAGATTTCAGGGGTACGTGAAAGGGCATAGAGGGTGAAGGGTTGTATACTTGGGTCCTGGCCTCACCGTGTGGGGGATACAAACCTTGGGAACTATTTTAGTTATTGCTCTTACGAGTGTGGTGAGATGAGTAATTAGCTGGTAGCCTTTGGCCGATCCTAGATTCTTATTTCTTTCTGTTTTCATTAGTATCATCATTGTTGTTTCTATATTATGTTGTGGCACCTGTATATTGTTATTTTGGATTAGTATTTTCACTGATGGGGAGAGGACCAGAGATTAACACTATTTGGGTGAGGCCCCGATTATTGGCACTGATGGGTCGAGGCCCTGAGTATTGGCACTGATGGGGCAAGGCCCTGAGATTGGAATATTTTGGGCGAGGCCCTAAGTATTGGAACTGATGGGGCGAGGCCTCTAGAATGGAACTGTTTGGGTGAGGCCTTGAGTATTGTCACTTATGGGGCGAGGCCCCAAGATTGGCACTTTTTGGGAGAGGCCTTGAGTATTGGCATTGACAAGGTAAGGCCCCAAGATTGGCATTGTTTGGGAGAGGCCCCGAGATTGGCAATGTTTGGGCAAAGGCTGAGATTGGAACTTATTGAGAGGATGGTGTTGGCAGTGCATGGTGTTTCTCTATTTTACTTTCCTGCACCCTTGTGTATTTCCTTCATATTTTTTGTGCTCACCAGGCTTAAGGGGGGATGTCACAATGGGTTTTATTGGAAGCCAGGTAGGTTTTGTGTGTTCACTTTCTGTTCCTTACTTAGGTTTATCCTATCGTCGATCCTTTATTCATATTGTATACATATATATCCTTTTGGTAAATTGTGTCTTGGCTTGACTGGAGCACAAACACATTTCCTTACTTTAATTTTGGGTTTTCGGGTACTAGTCACTCCGAAATGTGTTCACCATGTTTTAGTTCCTATAGATCTATACTTACACTTCCGGTATCTTACCTTTTCTATATATCTATTAGTTTTACCACTTTCCTACTATTGTTGACTTATTTTACTTCCTCTCCTTTACTACTTGCATATTATTTATGCCTAGTCAGTCGATGTGCCTACTGGGTACCTTGTTTTGTACTCATGCTAAACTTATGTACCATTTTCATGGTGCAGATACCGATAAGGGTTATTGGAGGCTCCATGATCGTGTAGAGTAGATACATCTAGTTGCAGAGATTACAGTGAGCTTTTTTGTTTGAGCCAACCGTGGTTCCTTGATATCAGTCTGCTTTATTCTGTCTACGGAAGGCCCTATGTTGTATTTGTTTTGTAGGAGTTTCTTTGTATTTCTATATTTTTGATACTCTATATAGTAGCTCCACATGCTATGACACTAGGTTTTGGGATTTGGGTTATGTATGTATTTGTTTCTGCTTTCGTTCTTTTATGTTTCTGCTTATCCTTTTCCACTTTGATGGATGATTTGAGTGTTTCTAACCCATTGCACATAGCTTTGGGCTACAGGTTTAGACTTGTCTACAAGAGGATTGTAGACACCATCATGACCTGAATTTTTGGCCTTGACAGGGTGGTGTCAGAGATTAGGTTTACTAGTCTTATTGGCATTGGAGCAAGTACCTAGTAGAGTCCTAAAGATAGGTGTGTAGACGTCTATATATGATCTTCGGGAGGCTATGAGGTACCTTAGGAAACACTATCCTCTTTGAAATCCTATCGTGCGTTATTATTCATACTTCTTTGGAACTTGCATTGGCCCCATTCCTTCGAAGATGGTTTTTACTAGAGGATCTTTGGTGGATAGGGACCCTCCCCAAGTCATTCAGGAGAGGGTTGGGGAGGATGCTTCGCCCTTCCTTACTTCCTCATCTATTTCACAACTACAGACACCCCTCGTTCCATCGTCACAACCTGTTTATCCACCACCGGTTGCATTTAGAGACCTATTGTGGCAGATGCTCCCGATGTTAGATAGTACAACAAAAGATAGGTTGCACTCGTCTACTCAGGGAGTGGAATAAGGTGCACCACCTCCCTAAGATTTTATAGACCCAACACGACCACCAGCAGTACCACCGGCTGTATCATTCCAGACTACTGCCACTGTCCTGCATCAACACTTGATCCTTCTTTACCTACATTTGAGGTGCAGAAGATGTTGGACTATTTTCTATGGATTTCCCCCGCTAGGTTTTAGGAGCACAGGGGAAGGACCCTCACGAGTTTGTCACTATATGTGAGAAGCATCTATGGACTTTAGAGCTTTTGGATTTGCACGAGTAGACTTCACCTCCTATCTACTTGAGGGTGATGCTAGTTAGTGGTGGCAAATGTATCGAGATCAAAAACCACCAGGGTCAGCTTCGCCCACTTAGAGATAGCTCAGTATGTGCCTAGGAGCGTTCATGGGGCACCATAAGCACAATTCAAGGGATTGAGACAGGGCTCTATGACGGTGCCAGAGTATGAGGCACAATTTATTGATTTTTCTAGGCATGTCAGGGACTTGATATCTACTAAGGAGTTGAGGATTCACCACTTTACTCATGGATTGAGGCCTGACCTACAAGGCCAGGTTGAGTTACTTCTGGTGCTACTGAAGCCATTTTTATATGTTTTTTACCATGCTCGCCGTATGGAGATTTTGACTCGCTAGGCCCAAGGGGGTAGTGAGAAGAGGTAGAACCATCAAATCAGGTTTTCAGTATCCCAGTTAGAGGGTCATGACTTTGCCCGGAGGTCCTAGTCGAGCTAACAGTACCAGGCCTTCGGTAGTGGGGAAAGCAACCCGTCCGTCAGGGGTCATTTTTAGGTTCACGAGGCCATACTGAGGGGTCTTGTAGTCAGGTCAGGACTAGGGATATTTTTCTTGAGTATAGATGTTGGGGTCCTTATGCCTGAGATTGCCCTAACGTAGGGTCTCTCAGCCTGCAATGCTACCTTTTAAGCCATTACAAGAGGTGCCACCAGACATTTGGGGAAGCTAGGGGAGGAGGTTGGGTGGCTAGAGACATAGACAGGGATTTGGATGCATATATAGATAGGGAACAATTCCCTTTCTAATAGGGCCGAGGTCGAGGCCTTTGATATGGTTTTCAATGGTACATTAAATATTCTTGGGTTTTCTGTATTGACATTATTTGATCCGGGTTCCACTCGATCCTACATATCTATTTATTTTTCTTTGTGATTGGGTGTTGTTAGTGAGCGGCTGCCTGTACCCTTGAGTGTTTCAACCCTAGTAGTTGTGTCCCTTGTGTTGAATCAGGTATATAAGTTGTGGCCGGTGACTATTCAAGGTTACTATACGTGGCCTAACTTAATTGAGTTGGCTATGTTAGATTTTGATGTGATTCTGGGCATGGGCTGGTGTAATGACCCTCATAGTCATTGAAGATAAATATGCAACATTTTCATTTTAGAGCGTTTCAGTAATTTCCCTAAGTCATTTATGACTTTCTGGGATTGGTAGTTTGGATCTCTGGTGCTCAGCTGAGAAATATCTCAAATTGCCTGTTGTAGAGCCTAAAACTATGTACTTGTTGACCAAAGTAACCTATCCTTCAAGACGAGTTCGAAATTAAATACCAACAGTTTCGTTAGCTTTGGAAGGTCAAACAAAGTCAATATGGACCCTAAGTTTGTGTTTCGGAGTGTTCGTTTACAATTTTTTCCAATTTGTGGGTTTTAG
>JBDJHY010750667.1:14405-36198 GCA_039654485.1 Withania somnifera | reverse complement strand
AAGACCTAGTAATATCATTTAGATGATAAGTTTCTAAGTCATCCCTATCCACATCAAGAACTCTTATCATATCACAGATCTGATGAACTTTCTCAATAGTCCTCCGGGTCATCAACAGTCCTTGAACAATGGAACTTCGGAGGACTCAACCTCATAAAATCCCTCGCCCTCACAAATTTAGCATAAAGAGCAAATGACTGGAGCATGGGAACCTGAATCGGCTAGTGATCCAGTTCCATCACTTTCTAAGACATTATAAGCATCATGTTTCATAACTCTGCAGTAGTAATATTTATTAGTGGTTGCTGTGGCTCTAGAGCTGGTGGAGCCTAGTCGTGCTGGTTCCTGTTCTCGGCCTGACCAGATGATTTTCATGGAGGTATGATATGAAATGCATAAATCACAAGTGAGCAAAAGAGTATATCTTCGAGTTAAAATCCAAACTATGAAGTAGAACATCAATTAAGGGAAACTTTTCCTAAATGTTATGTATCCTCTCAATCATAGATGTGCTGCACTCATATCCACCATTAAGATTTTATCTAAAACTAGATTTTAGGATTAACCTAAAACTCTATTAACCTAGTGCTCTAATTCAAAGCTTGTCATACCTCGAGCTCACTCCTAGGACGAACAAACATCCTTAGCTACTAAGTTTCCCTATCAGCCCAGAAGTGTAATTGGTACCTCACATAGTCAATAAACAGTCTTAATAATATAATAGGTAACTCTAGTCTCAAAACCAATACATCTCAGTTCGGAAGCCTCTACTAGATAAATAATGCGATGGTAGCATAATAGTTTACTAACTTGTCTTTTATAAATGAAATAATAAATAATAAAGCTAAAGTACAAGATCTAGATAAATAAATAAAATAACTCCATAGCTCATCCTCGAATTAATTGAGGACTCACTAACTTGTTAATCTTTTAAGAGTGAAAGTATGTCAACCTTAAACGTCCGAGCAGTTGGAAAAATCTACGTGAGGGTTAACACATCCAGCAAGAGTAGAATCAGCACATTAAACATGTATTTAGTGCGTGAGCAGGTATAAAAATAAGCTATGCAACAGTAAATGGTAAGTGTTATCCAATGCATGAACAGTTAAATCATCTTCAGCTCTAACTCAACTAAGTAGTTTAACAGTTCATAAGAAAATAGTTAAAAAGCTCATATCTAAAGAAAATATTAGTTAAATAGTTTACTCATCAGTTTTTAACAAAGCTAAGGACTTAGTTAAAAACATTATTTTACTTTCTTCCTTTCAAAACTGTCACTATTACTTCTTTTCGAACTATCAACTTTACTACTCTGTGGGAGTTTCTATAACAGTTATACCTTAGACATAAAGCATGAGGTATACATATATCCCCATGTATAAGGTCCCTCATACCTTGAAAAAGGATATGGGCACCACAACTACTCTAGTGGATCCAACTAGACCATCACATGCACACTTACATGGCCAAAATCAATATAAATATCATCCTTACACTAGGCTACTCATTGGAACCTTCATTTACCTACCCTCAGTGCTAATAGTCCTCCCATAAATTACTATTAATTTTTTTTCCATGTTCAACTGTCCCATAACTTGTGGAGTTCTCCTTACCAAAAACCATTAATCAAGCTATCAAATCTATCAATTTGCACTAATCGGGTAAGCATAATCAATTATGACCCTTCATTATCATTTTGTTGTTCAACTCATTAATCTAAACATAAATATTAACACTTTGTTTCAACTTGACCTAATTAGAAAAAACTCCCAATTAAATATGCTTCATTACTACTCCTTAAGTAGGCTCAATTAGCCAAAACTGTTCAATTTAAATATGCTTCATAAATAGGTTTAAAACCATGTAAAACTCATCAATCTTGACTGTTTCCAAGACAAACTTTGAAAAAAAATATTAATTTCATACTTCAAGAATTCTTTCATGCATTCTCTTCAATTACCTTGTCAATAATTATGACACTTCAATTCTCAAGTTTCAAGAATAAACTTCAAATCATTATGTAATTCATACTTTCAAAGCTTATTCCTTTATTTTACTTTTACTACCCCAAAACATGCTAACTCATGAGGACTTTATTAATTTAATTATCATCATGTAAATTTCATAATTCTAACTTAATAACATAAATCACCACTTTAATAATTAATAGTTTATAGGATTTAACAAGAACCCTATCATGCTTCTACATCTTCAAAATCTTATTTAGAAAAGGTTTTTCGGGCACAAGTATAAAAGGAGTCATTGTTGAAAGCCCATGTACTTAATTGAAGAACTTTGATGGAAGAAAGTTGTGAATTTTCTCCTAGAAGATGAACCTTTAAAATAACCCTAGCTTTGTTCTTGAGAGAATTTGAGAGAAGAACCTTGCTTTGATTTGATTTAATGTAGAATGATTTGGAATAGGTTTTTTGGGTTTAAATACCTTTAAAGTTTGAGCCAAAAACAACATATCATTGATGATTTAAGAGGTGAAAATTTTCAAAAATAGCCTTGCAAAAAGGGGAAAAACTACCCAATTTAACACGTAACCGCGACCCCAACCTTGTCACAGTTGTTGTCGCTGAAACCAGACTACCATATCATGGTTGCCTTTGTTTCAACCTCTCTACCATGAAACAATGAGTTCCACAACTATGCTCAGTCAAATTTCCCTACATACTTTCTGAGAACGTGACACGTTTATGATCATGCCAAGCTTCCTACCATGACACATTTTGAGGTTTCTAAACATGTGCGATTGATCCTAAATCATTATCAGGCTTCCAGTAATGTAGAAAGACACCATTTCATCCCTCAAAAACACCAACATACAGTAAAATCACAAGGAATCACAGAGATACTGCAAGGATTTAAAGAAAGGGACATAACTTTCTACTCTGAACTTGAAATAATGCACTATTTGTTGCATAGAGAAATAGACTTCGAGAGATTCACAAAGTATGAAAATAAAACCCATACATATAAAGAAGGGACAGAACCACTTAGATTCACATTAACTCACAAGGTTAAAGTCAAGCCATATGCAAATACGAGTTAAACTCTAGATAAATTTTTGAGGTGTTACAATGACCCATCTTGTTAGCATTCACAAGCTTTGGGCATGGCATGAACCAAAACTTCTATCTCTTTTCCCTTTTCCCTTTTATTTTTTTCTTGTATTTAATGTATTTTTATTTTATATCAAATCAAGGTGGAATCTAGTGTGCAAGGATCCTTCTTTGAATTTTTATTTAGCAAAATAGCAGATTTTTAATTTCTCTTTTCTAAATAAATAATATGCGACTTAGGCAAGTGATAGGTTAAAATAAGTTGGGATTTTATAAAATTAGTCGTCACTAGTTTATCACGTAAAATTAATTTCTAGAAGAACTCCAAGATAGAATTTCTTAAAAGAAAAAATATTTTATAAATAAAAAATATTTGTAATCACTTTATTTGTCTATTCTTTCAAGAAATATCTAACTTTTTAATTTTTTTTTTAAATTAATTAACTATAACACTGTTATTTTCCAAAGAATAGTTTAAAATACAACAAAAATATTCTCTCACAGATAAAAATTCAAGCATAACCTAATTAGGGATGTTCCCAAAGTGCCTTAAAAACCTTTCTTGAGTTATTTGGAATCCTTACTCAAAATTCTCTAAACCCTGGATTTGTTCCTATTTTCAAATTTAGGGTCAATAATAAGTTTTCTTAATTTCTTACAAAAATTAAATGGCGACTCTGTCTTTATTTTAAAGTTATTTTTTATATTTTCCCCTAAAACCCATTTATTTTAAAATTGGGAACAAAAACAAATCACATCACGCGACCATAAAACAGAGATGGTGACTCTGTTAGAGATCATCGGATATTCTAGCCTTGTTTTTATTTGTGTTATTTATGTGTTGTATTACCTATGTGTTTATCTTTCCTATTATATTCCTGTCATTTATATTTTTCATGGCATATTCCAGTAAGCTGGCCTTGTTTTATTTTTTCATTCTTAGGAAACGGCATGCCTCATGCAGTCATCTACTATGAAAGTAAACCCTTTTTCGAGATGTATGACAAGATTATTGGTGTGTAGTATGGCTAATGATTGTCAGAAAGTCCAACTTGGATAGTCCATACAGGTAGCTGGTCAATTCAAAAACAACTTTTAGAAAACCTAGGATGGAGCTAAACCAAAACCCTAACTTAAAAATTAGCCAAAGAGGACTCGGTAGCAAGAGGGATGCAAGTCCATTATTAACCTCTTTCAAGGTGGTCTCAAATTTGCATTTTTTTCTTAGTTGGAAATAATTTATATGTAATTGATTTTATCACTTATAAATATGTTTGTTCACTTATAGTATGCCTTCTTTCACACTACCGATTCACATAATGTTGAAACCAAATCTCTTCTCAAAGTAGGGTGGCTTTTATGTCGGTGTATGATACAGATCTAGTCCGAACACACATAAAATATCTTCCATCTCACATGGAAATATAGTCGTGGCCTCATTTGTTTCGGGTTTTGGTCAAATATTGGGATGATAGGAGGATTGTATTTATGTTTGGGGAAGTGGAGTTAACTATTTATGAAAGAGTTCATATATACTAGGCCTGAAAAAGAAATCAAACAATAACATCATGGTCCCAGAGGCATCAAAAATAGAGAAAATTAAAGAAGGATTTCTCTTACTGACAAAAGATTGCTACATCTCTTTTTGGAACTTGTATGTATGCTTCGTTAGATGTACGGGTTACAATAAGTATGGTAAGGAATTTCGAGTAAAGAAAGAATTGAAAGATCATCGGGCATTTGCATTTGTGGTTAGTTTGATGGGTACTCAGTGTTACCTAAGAGATACAAGCACCTCATCTATCCCAATGTCGTTATGGTCACTCATGCTCTCTTCTATGGGATTAAATATGGTTCTTCCATCAAGCACTACACCTTGGTGCCTATTATCCTAGTGGACTTATATCGGGCTTTGGGAGAGTGCAAGAATGGTAAAAGATTTTTCTAGGGTTGTAATTTGTTGCTACAATGGTGGTTAGTGAAACACTTGGTCGAGAAGTATAATCCTTAGGATATGGAATACATATACTGTTTTGATCATTTCTCCTCACACACCACTTGTCTAGCCAATAACAAGTATAAATCAATAAAAGACATGCTTTTTCATTTCCAATAGCTTGGGGACTAGAGGGATGAAACACGTAATGGTCTCTCTTGGTGTTGCGAGCTACCGTCCATATAATCCAAGGAAAAGAATTTTCCTTTATATTATTTGTAGGCATCAGGGGTACCGACCATACATGCATCTTCGTGCGCTCAAATAATTTAGGATCACATAGGATATTCTTGGGGATATAGATATGATGGAGTTCATGACCGATAATTGGAAGGGTGAAGTACCTCTCAGGTGGTTCATCATTCAAGAATGGAAAAAAAAGATAATCGGAAGAGAATATGTCCAAAATTAATTCCAACTAAAAGTTAGCACCATTTACATTCATTGAAAAAAATATGGATATTACTATCAAATTAGAATGCATTACACCTCTAATTCAAAGGAAGCCCTTAAAGGGAAAGAACATTCATCAGTCTACAGAGGGTGAGGTGACCTTCTAGAGATTGCAAAAGAGATTAAGTTATGTGGAGGATGATATGGAAAGTGCTAGAGAATGTTTGGTTCAGTTGGATGATCGCATAAAAAGGAAAATATTGGTCATAAATTCCTTATCAGAAGACGATTAAGATCAGTTAGCAAGATCTCATTTGGTTATGGATTGGTATCATATTTGATCGAAAGTAGACAAAACCAAGAGGTCATGGTGTATGAGGTTGGAAATAGTAGTGGAGGTTTGTTTATCTCCTACATGGGAATGTTTGATTCTCTACTGCGAGAGATTTATTTATCTTTTTATCCATGCATTGCAATGTGCAACCTACTCTTGTATGAGCTTGCTATTCTTTACTCCTATGTGAAAAAATCTTTAATCAAATGTTTATAAGTGATAAAATAATTAAAGAAAATTATTCTCCAACATTGTTAGGCCTGAGCTTTAGAATTGATCAAGGTCACCCATCTAGGACGTGCCTTATTTTGTTGTGTGTTATATTTATTTAATTGATCTGTGATATAATGATTCTACTTACGGGTGGATCGATACCCTTGCCATTTTATACCATAAAGTCCAACTAATTAAACCAGTCAATTTCTAGTTTCTCAGAAAGTCTAAGATATTCCTAAAAAAATTCTTACAAAAAGAAATTAACTCAGAATGGATGTCGAGCGATCAATCCAACAAAAAAGAGATGAACTTGACAGAAAAATCAAGAAAGCTAGAAGAAAGATTGGAGAGGCAAATAATCAAGCAAGTTGCAGTAGTGCAAGCATAGGAAATAAACAGTAAAATGGATATCATTGAGGAGGAAATGGCTATTATTGACTTTCGAGTAATGAAGGTACAAAAGGGCTTAGTTAAGCTAAAGAAGATATGCATAACCAAGTACGTTAAGAATCACACCAAAAAACAGTAGTGACACAAAGCACACTAGAGAGAATACCAGATTTTCACCCATTAGCACAATCAATTGGGCTAGGCTAAAAAAGGAAATAGTCATGCCAACCGAAGTCAGTCCAAGAAACAATCGAATGACTTTGGTTGCCCATCATCGTCATGAAAGATGTGCCAGGATCATATTATGCTTTGACCTTTTCAAAGTGATACAAAGATGATAAGTCCTGATTGGACCAAATGAAATCTATGTCTTCCAAAGGATTCTCACAAGAAATGTGCCTACTATCCCCTACAAAGGGGTCACTTATCAATGAATATGCAGTTTTGAGAGGTCGTATGAGAGAAATAGTCAACAATGGAAAACTAAATAACCTATAGGGTCCTAGAATTATGCTGAAATATGAAGAAGTTTCTCCTAGGATACACATCATAGAAGATACGATATTCGCGAATACCACTTCATGGTTTTTCGTGGAACTTACTCAAGCATCTACTTAAGACTCATTGATGATAGGATCATCGAACCTACTTAAAGGAGAGAAGGTACATGACATCATGGAATCAAGGTCAAGAAGTTTGAATTTACCATGAGGGATCAGGAGGACATGATATTGAACACTACCTCACATTTCACACTCTAGTTGAAGGATTAATAGATGAAGGAAGGATTAGATTGGAATTCCCGCTAGATCAGCCATGAAGAAGTGCAACGAGAAGAGATATAGTCTATTTTGTTTCTAAAATATTTAAACATAGCTAGGGTCCTATATTTATTTTCTTGTAACAATGTACTTTTAATTAATGAAAATTGAGTTAACATACATTCTTGTACTCTTGAACTATATTGGTCTTGAATCCCCCTATGGGGATACGTAGGCATCTTACGTCCTGGACCCTATCACAAAATGCTTTTCCTTTATCCTCCTTACCTTTCCTAAAATATGAGTGCATTCCTGATCACTCAGTCTAAATCACCCGAATATCCAACTATTGATCCACCAATGACAAGAGAGATTTATATGTGTTTACTACAATTGATATTTTTGCATTACATATCATAAATGAAAAATCTAAAAAATTATGCCTTTCAGTTATTCTTATGCAAGAGGTATAGTTAAATCTAGTCTATATCAGAGATCTAGCAGATAATCACTATATCATAAGATAAAAATTGCACCAAAGCTCCCCTCCAAACTTAGGATAGTCACTTAATAAAGGGAAAATGGTTGATATTAATGAATAAATTGATTTGAATAAGATCACCATTCGATATGATATAATAGCGGACTAGCACCATATTATTTCTGAATTGACCCAAAGTTGGAACATTTGGAAAAGGAGGTACAAAGTACTATATACGTGGCTAATCTGGCTTTCACGACTAATGTCCTTCTAGAAGGTTTACAAGGGTATCCATTCCAGGCCCGTCCCTTAAGCACAAAAAACCCCTCAAGTAATATTTCCCAAGAGCCACCTCAGTGTCGGTTCATCATATCAAATCACGAATCTCCCAATAAAACATACCATTAGAGAAAGTAATTTAAGACTATATTACTATAAAATCCCCCATTCTCTCAACAAAATAATCAATGAACCATCATCAATTCATAAAGTGTTCCTTTGACCTTTAATCCAAATGATTGTACCCTGCAAGGCCTCACACCTACCTATTCAAGACCAGTCTTGAATACCCAAAATAAAAAAGTCCAAGTGCCACTGTGATCCACCTTTCTAGCCACTACTTCTTCGATCCTTATGCCATCTCTCAGAACCCTAAGAAGAACAAGGAGCGGATAAATCTGGATGAATAGCTCGACAAGGATATGATGTTGATAAAGGATGAAATAGCTAGGATAAAGGAAATGAGAATGCCCCAAATAAATTGGGCTCGACTATGATGATATCTATATCCACCCAAGTTTGGATTTGTCTAAGGGTTTTAAAATCCCTAAGTTCAAAGCATTCAATGGCACCAAAAATCCCACTACCCATTTAAGAAGCTACTATGACCAAATGGATGGAGTTGGAAAATATAAAACATTGCTAATAAGGCTATTCAACTGAAGTCTAAGTGGCAAAACATTAGAATGGCTCACTGTACAGGATATTAAGAGATGGGAAGTTTAAAGTCACTGGCCAAGGATTTCATGGGAAGATTCAGGTATATTCCAAAGTAGTACCATATAGGTATTCTTTAGACTGTATCCATTAGAAGACCAAAGAATATTTGCAATATTATGCTTAACATTAGAGAAAGGAGGAGGCAAGAGTCCTACCACCCATGACTGAGGAAGAAATTGTGACAATCTCTAGAATAGTACGAGAAGATGATATCATCTGTTTGAGACAATTTTGAAAATTTGGTTAAAATCATTAAAACATTATAAGAAGGGATCAAGACAGGAAAAACTTTCAAGGCTTTGGGATCAACAAGATTTCTAAAAAGGAAAAAATAAAATGTAGAAACTACCTTACCTTTCCCTAGATCCAAGCTTAATAGATAGTTAAGAGCCACTGTGGTACCATCCTATGCCACCTTCTCATAAGTCCCTCAATTCATATTCTTCATCCAATCAAATCCACCCATCATCCCACCGAATTGATTTAATGTTTAACCTAACCTATTAATTCCATAACCAAATATCTAACTTACTCCCACTCTAAATTATCGAAGTACCTCAAATGTCCAAACTTATTAGAAAGCTCTAAAAATAATCACAAGCAACAACACTCTCCTAACCAAAAAAACACTTACTTTGCACGTTTGAAATTTGAAAGAAAACCACCAAGAACTTTTACCCCATTAGCCTAAAGAAGGTCCTAATTGCTTGAGAGGTTTAAGGCTTCTAGACTTATATAAATTCTCACATCTATGTCCATAAACAATGATAGTTATCTCTACCAGAATGTCCTTATCATTCTGGTGGTACAGGATACGACATAAAAGTCTGTCCCCATTTGAAACACAAGATACTAGACTTGATAGAATAAAAAGTAATTACCCTCTAGACTGCACAGAATATTACTAACAATCCCCTACCTAACCATGGGGGAGTAGTGTGAACATGATATAGGATGATAAAGATGGTTGATCAATAAAAGCATCATGAAAGAAAAACCTGAAGAACCAGTCAAAGTGGAAGAGGAATGCAAAGTCGTGGCATCTTTGAAAATTGATGAGAACCCCAAGTTTTTGGTCACTATAGCACAACATTAAATTTTTTTCTTGGTCCCAACACAGAAGAAATTTGTTGTTGAGACCACAATCGCTTATGGTATGACTAGATATGGAAGGTTATACACACTAGATGAGTTATCCAATGATGTCTATAAAAAGAATCAGATGAAAAGATCGATTATTGAAGAAAAGAGAGGTATTCTGGAGAAAGATGAAACCCAGAGAATAGTCCATCATGAAGCATCTGGAAAAGACTCCAACACAGATCTCAATGTGGGATCTTCTAATGAGTTCCAGTATCATTGGCAAGATCTTTTGAAGGTCTTAGATAAGACATACATACCAACAATAAAGATTTATCTTCCATGATCAACAAAGTGATAGGGAGTCACAAAATCTATTTTAGTGATGATGAGCTTCCTTTTGAAGAGGTAATGTATAATAACGCCCTATATTTCACCATAAATTGTACTGGCTGGATAATAACCTAGATGATCATTAATGATAGGTATGGTCTAAACATATACCTGTTGTCCACTCCGACCCATCTAAATTATGACATTAGGAAAATCAAGCAGAGCCACATAAATATCCAAGCCTTGGATAGTGGACAGAGAGATACCATAGGTGAGGTCATCCTAACATTCCATATATGCCCCCACTGAATTTTAGTTTGAATTCCAAGTAATAGATTTCAGTCCTAACTATAACTTACTATTGGGAAAGGCTGTGGATCCATACTACCAAAGTAATCTCCTCCACTTTACAATAATTGATGAAGTTCATTTGGGAAGATCAAAAAGTGACTATTTAGGGAGAAGGGAGTCACAATGGGAAATGAATTCTAAACTACAGAGATAGTGTATGCTACCAGCAAAGATGTGAGCCTTTCCATCCTAATGCCTTTGGTTTTCAAAATAATTGCAGCTGTTATGCTAAGAAGTGGTTTTGAGTTGGGTATGGGGATTAGGCGGACCATGGGTGGATCATTGAAATGATTTCCTCCCCAAATAGTGTTTCAAGTATAGTTTTGGGTATCATCCAAAAAAGGGAGATGAAATCGAATTCAATAAGAAGAAATATATCCAAGGTTTTCTAAAACCCATTCCACCATTGTACTAATCATTTTCCATCCGCATTACAGCTACAACTGATGGTCTGTAGAATGGGATTGAGTCTTTATTTGAAAAGTATGAAGTTATATTGGAAGAAATACCTATTGAAATCAAAATCCTTCTTATATATCTAGGAGAAAGATTGAAGAACTAGAATGTATCCCACTCATGACTGTCAGAGTGTCGATGTAGAATGAGTTTTTAGATTCGAAAAAAATCAGTGATGATCTCGAGGAGGCCAAGAGTCACCCTTTTTTTAAATTACCTTGTTTTATTTTTTTTAAATTCCAAAATGCACGAATGTGTACTTGCATGGACCTTGACCCAAAGTTTGTATTTCTATCAAAATTTTAATGAAAAGACTCCCCCTTTTATAGAAAGTTTTACTTACTCTTTGTGTAATTATCACATAATCTCATATTGGTGTTTTTGGTAAAGAAATTTTAAAACCTTCCATTGTCATTTCATGACAAGTACATAATGAACCAACCGAGTTTGAGGATGAAGATCCTCAAGGTATACGAAAACAAAGTCATGGTCCTCGAACTATGAGCTGAGATTTTGAGCAATTTGAGAATTAAGAAAAGACAAATCTTGAGGAAACTGAATAAGTTAACTTGGGAAGTGGTGAAGAAATTAGAGAAACAAGGATTAGTTTACACATGACTAAGAAGTATAAAAGAGAGCTCACACACTTTCTCAAATAATACATTGACATATTTTCTTGATCTTACGATGATGTGCAAGGACTGAGCATAAATATAGTCTCTCACAAACTGCTAATTGATTCAAAATTCTCTCATGTAAATCAAAAGGTTTGAAAATTCAAATTTTATATGATCTTGAGGATCAAGGAAAAAGTCACCAAAAAAATTCAAGCCAAGGTAGTAAAGGTTACGAAGTATCCTACTTGGTCGGCCAATATTGTTCTGATGTCAAAGAAGGATAGAAAGATCTGGATTTGTGTAGATTATAGGGATTTGAACAGAGCCATTCCCAAGGAAATTTCCCATTTCCCAACATCTACATACTAATCGACAACTATGCCAAAAACGAGATGAAATTATTTGTGGATTGTTTTGCAGGGTATTATTAGACATTGATGGATAAAGATGATACAAAAAAAATAGCTTTCACTACACCATGAGGTGTCTGTCATTAGAGAGTAATGCTCTTTAGACTTAAAAATGCCCAGTTTTTCTTATATGAGAGATATGAAACCATCTTTCACAAATTGATACATAAAGAAATTGAAACATACATGGATGGTGTCATAATCAAGTCATGTGCATATTTGGATTATCTGGGCCATGCAAAGAAATTCTTTGATTGACTCAAAAAGTACAATTTAAAGTTGAATCCAGCAAGATGAGCTTTCAGAGTACCTGAAGGAAAGCTATTGGGTTTTATAGTTAGAACAAGGGGCATCAAATGGACTTTCAAAAATCAAGGAAATTCAAGATTTTCCACCGCCCTTAATCCACTCAACTACAAGATTCCATACAACTAAGCCTAATTAGGAATCCACCTACTACTCCTAAGATAAATTAAATAAGATTTTAAAGCTATCAAATCATATGTCATCAAAACTAATAAATGGGCAGCCCAGTGCACTAAGCTTCTGCTATATGCGGGGTTCGGGAAAGGGCCCGACCACAAGAGTCTATTATACGCAACCTTACCTTGCTTTTATGCTAGAGGATGTTTCCAAGGATCAAACCTATGATGCCAGTTACTCCAACTCTCCCCTTATTAATCAAAACTAAGTAAAATAATAAAACACTAGCTATTCATACTAGTTTTACTAATTACAATTAGGATGAAAAGTGACCTGACATATTAAATTGACTCCTTAACTTTAGGACTCATAAAATTTATCCCTTGAAGCCTTCAATTGTTTCCCAAGATATCTTCCAAACTCGAGATTGATCCTTTTGGTCCTTGTATTTTTTCATTGGAGCTTCCTTTGGTACATTATTATTTCCCTTGCCTCGAATACCCTTGACTAGACGTTGCAACATAGGTCTAGCATGATTGGTTCTTCATGATATCACATCATCCTCCCCTTCTTGAAAAGGATTCGTCCTTAAATCCAAGGAAACACCTATAAGACAAAGTACAAAATAAATCATAACTTTACTCATGGTATAAGGGTTAGAACAAAGGTTAACATGACCAATGTCATATCGAAGGATAGAGACTAAGGTATAGAATATGAAGAACATACTCAAAGATTAACTAAGCTATCAAGATTATCAAACATGGAAACCAAAAAAGATAAGATTGACATACTTGATTAACCCGCACCTTATAAAGATATACCTCAAATAAGAACAACATGACTCAAAGTGATCTCCGGGGTCAAAAACAAATATCCCCTTCAAATTGGCATATAAATTACAATCAAGCTCACATAATCAAGTAATAACACAAAATGATAATCATTTGATAACAAACAAGTGCTACTACTATTCACTTCACAAAGCATGCCAACAACTATACTTATATTAAGCTTGTCATAGAGACCAAGATCTTCATTACCATGAAGGTAATGACAACCAATATTGAGGTTAAATGGAAGGAAAAATATGAAATGGGATCAACAAAACTCCCTTGGCTCCATTGTCTCTCCTACTCACATAGGAATAAAAATCATATACATGAGATTCATCATATGTAAATAGGTAACAGAGGAAAAGGTTCTCTTTTAAATAACTTTATTTTTGTGGCCTCAAATGTAAGATGAACATTTGGTTCAATAGCATCATACAATCCATCATGCTGAAGGACACCTACTAAAGAAGAGTTAAGGATAAAGCAAATATCGCCTTTCCTTCCAAAGGCAAGCACATTATAAAGAAAAGTGTCAATTAGAATAACTTTATACAAGGATTCCTTAATTGGAATATCATCAAGGTTTGGGACACATAAGGAGGAAGGAGTATAAACTGAAGAACAAAAATCACCTTACCTTTTAAAATAGTCTTTCCCTACAAGTGTACTCTCGTCTTTTAGGAAGAGATTTCTAACTTTGTAAGGGATGTCTACACACTATAGTGGGTTCTCATAAATATGGTAACCCTTAAGAAGAGTTCTCACATAATCATGGTACACTCCATTAGGAATTTCACATAAGAAGAGTTTAATCAAGACATTATACTTAAAGATGGAACTACCAATCAAATAAGAAGACTTCACACATGTAAGTTCACTCTAAAAAAACCAAAATCATTGTTTGACACATCATTAAGCACAAGGTATCTATGAGAAATATAAGAATAGGATCCTTAACACTTGACTTGTCCAAAGGGTCACTCCCATTCAAATGATCAACTTTATATACTTTATTCACTAAGTTGAGGCTCACTAGACACAAAATACATTTCCTTGACTAGTGGACTACATTTCAAACCAAGTTGATCAAAAGAATTACCATATGATAATTTAATACCATTGAGAGTACATGTAGAAGCACTAGGTGGATATGAATTGGTCTCACACAGAGAATCCGTTCGGTCATATATAGGATCAACTAGTGTTTGAACACCCTAAAAAAGAATAGTATCACTTATGGAAATAGAATAAATGAAAAAGCACTATCAATCAAGGCACACGTGTCAACACTAAATAGACTTGAATTATTATTGCTAAAAGATTCAATTCCGTTATCTAAAGGATCAACTAGAGTTTCCATGAGCTCAACTTGTACATTTTCAATAAAAGGAAAAAATATAAAGCCCACAGGTAGTTAAGATACTAATCACATGCATAGTATGATCATGTTCATTCATAATAGTAGAAGTATTTGGAGTAGTTGTTGAATCTTTAGTCATACATGAAGAATCTTCTTGGACTTGGTTGTTTTTCTCAAAGAACTTCTTTATTTTAAGTGCCTCATGGTTCTCCATTCGTTGAGGCTCTTTATTCTTTTATGGGTGAGGAATTTCTTTAGACTCCTCATCCTTCGTGGGAAGTTGTATCCCATGTACCTACAAAAGAGAAGAGGGAATACTAGACAAAGTTCTAGCATCTATGCTAGTTTGCAACAAAGGATCCATGTTGATAAGTTCCACCAAAGGGTGTTACTTGTCTCCACCATTGTAATCACTACTTGGCTCATGAATCAGATGCAACTCCCCTTCTTGATCCAAGACCTTCTCCCTTTATTTCCTCTCACTCTCTTCTCTCTCAAAGGCTTCTTGGAGTTATTTCATTACCATGTAATCCTCACTTACTTGCTAGGGTGTCAATGGTACAAGAGCACTCTTTTGTACTTCAAATTAAAATAATTACTTGTGGTACTTCCTATCATATAGGACATCCAAATAAATCAACCAAGGTTTACAAAGCAACACATGACAAGATCACGAAGGTATAAGCATAACATCACACAACACTTCATCCTGATACTTGCCTATGCCAAAATTTTGGACCACTTGATTGGTTAACTTCAATTCTTATTTTATGTTGGTCCATTGGTTTGTAAGGTTTGGGATGTTTTATTAAAGGAATATTCATTCCCTCAACCATTTTACAACTCACAACATTGACATTACTCCTAAAATCAATAGTCAAGCTACACATCCATTCCTTCACCCCATACCCCGTATAGAATAAGTTCACACTTTGATCAAGTTCCTCTTGAAGGATGTTCTCCATAATTATCCTTAATCTATGAGAAATATTCATATCAAACTCGAATTGCTCATTTTCAGTGTAAGCTCCATTTTTTAAGTCTTCTTAGACTCCCTCTTCGAACAATCCTTTGCCTTATGCCCTTCATCATGATATTTATAACACCACATAAGAGAAGGAATAGACAAATGAGGTGTAGCATTATTACCTTCTTAATCTGTTTCATCCCCCTTAGTCTTTTAGAGTAGGGGACTCTCTTTAATAGAATGCCAACCTCGGCCTAATTCAAATTGATCAACCCTTTAAATACCTTGATCTCTACACCATCCTCCATCACTCCTAATTTTATCTCTACTATGCCCACCTATTTGATATTCCATTTTATCATAGATAGGGTTGCAGAAGTTTTGGCTAGGGAATTAATAGGATACATAACAAGAGGCAAGTGATACATTTTATAGATGTATGTGGGTTTGTTCTTGGTTCATCACAAAAGTATGATATTTTTATAATGGGTAGTATGGTCAATGTGGATATTGGGTTGGGATGTTGTTCATTTGGAAGGTGGGTTCTTGTTAAGGTTGGGGTTGTCTTAGATTAGGAAAGGGTAATATCCTCTTTGCATCCACTTCCTTTATTTGGTTCCATCTTCCTATCTCCTCATTCACTCCAAACACTTTCCTTGACATGTAAGAAAATGGTCTTCTTATATCCTTCGACCTCATCCTAGGCTCCATATGTGATCTATGACTTGGAACTAGACATGCTACAACAACACTCCTTTAAAAATAGGAAGTAGCATAAGACAACTGTGGTACTTCATATCACCACTTTTATATCTAACACCATGTTCCTCCATGCTTCAAAGGACCTATGATAAAAGAGATTGTACCTTTCATTGTTCTCAAGGTCATGTAGTAAAGTATGAGAAGATCCTTCTTCACTATCATAGTCTTCTATATGCTCCTCTACTTCACCTTCGCCTTTGGAATAGTAAGACTCATTACCATATTTATCATAAGCACATGGACCATCATATTCTCCGTAGGCTTCATCATTGAACTTACAAACTTCACAGGTATGTCCATAAGGACCATCATAGTACTCATAGTTGTGGTCTTCGTATTCATGAGCCACACTATCATAGCCTTACTACTCCCTTTATTTCTTATATTGACACCTATAGGTTCCTTCATCATGTGTTCAAGCATCATCATGGTTCAAAGGTGAATAAAAACCACCATAGTACTCACTGGATTCATCTCTAATCCCATGAGTCTTTTTTTCACATGCATAGTTTTCGTTGTCATATTCAAACTTACTAATGCTATCATCATAGTAATCTAAAGCCATGGAATAAATGTTCCTTTTATGTACCTACAAAATAAATAAACAAGTTAGTAAAAAAAGCTCCTCACACCATTCTTTTTGTATGCTCTCAACTTACCTCTATCGGTCACAAACTCCACTCAATTAATTCAAGGTTACAAATTTCAATGTGGAATGCATCTTTAGTGACATGAATAAATGGACAATTCAAAGTTACAAGAGGACTTTAGGAAAAGAAAGTTCAATGAAAATATAAAATGATAAAAGCTAGAAAAGAAGCACGAAATAAAAATGGACACTAGTAGGAATTAGTATGGATGAAATACTAATTTAAACTAGATTATAATAAATGAGAATAAGAAGAGGAAATTAAAATTCTAAGGTTGGGTTATACTTATAGCTCTTAAAAAATTTGATGAAAAATAGGTGGTGGAGGACGGCTTGTCCTTGGTTCTTGGGTTGGGTCCGTCCTTAATCTTTAAATATGCCTTTAAATTAAGTGTTGTATGTCTTCGGGGTGGCTGGTGGCCGGCTCTCCTAGCTTTTGACAGCTCATCCAAGTTGCTAGAAGCTGGAGCCGTCCCAAAGAAACTAGGTTGCCTCCTTTTTTTCTTGTGGATGGTTGGGTCTGTTTGGAAGGTGGTATGATCGTCTAGGGAAGGGAATCTCACCCAAAATTCTTTCCAAAAGT
The DNA here is from genome assembly GCA_039654485.1 of Withania somnifera. Classification (NCBI taxonomy): domain Eukaryota; kingdom Viridiplantae; phylum Streptophyta; class Magnoliopsida; order Solanales; family Solanaceae; genus Withania; species Withania somnifera. Next base: position 18,733 of record JBDJHY010750667.1, on the reverse strand, counting down.
TTCCATATCAAAATCCTGTAGGAGGGATGGTTGGGAAGCTACTCGAGATTGGAAAACTTTCCCAAACGTCCTGTTAGTAAGGTTTTGGACTGTTTTGTTGTGGAACCTCATACAAGGGCCTTGAAAATGTGTTGTAAAACTCTAAATATACCATCTTAAAGAAGTATTTTATGGGAAAAACAACGGACATGTCATCCAAGCTTTGATAGCTCGCCCAAAGGGTCTTGTCCGTATGAAAGCGGACTGCCAAAACCAACTTTGCAAGCCTTGATTTCCCTTTGTAATTTCAACTTACTTGGTCCATTCCCCTCCTAAACAATCCAATTAACAAGTCCCAAACAGGTTAATTGTAGGAAATACAGAGTAGGCTGAAGAGCTACACAGACCATAGACTTTGTGCCTTAGAGTTTGGGGTTAGTGATAGAGTCTTTCGGCAGGTATGACCTACGCGTAGTGTTTTTAATTTTTGTAGGAACGAAAAACTTAGCCCCTGGTATATTAGGCCATTTGGAGTTTTGGAGAGAGTTGGAGATGTTGCCTACCGTTTGGCCTTGCATTATATGTTTTTATCTATTTATCAAGTTTTTTATGTTTAATGCTACAGGAATATATCTTGGATGAGTCTCATGTTCTTCATTGGGATTTAGATCAGTTGGATGAGAGCTTGTCAGTTGTTGAGGATCCCATTGCAGTTCTAGCTAGAGATATCAGGAGATTAAGGTCCGGGGAGATCCCAGTAGGTAAGGTGCAATGGAGACATCGTCCAATTGAGGATTCTACTTGGAAGATTGAGAGTACGATGCGGACTCAGTGCCAGCAGCTATTTGAGTCTTCAGGTACCTTCTTTCTCTCCCTTTTCTTTTTTTATTTGGATTTCGAGGACGAAAGCCCTTTTAGTAGTGGATGTTTTAATGACCCTTATGGTCATTTTGGTGCTTTGCATGATATCTTATGTTTTAGAGATTTTTGGTTGCTTCCCCATGTCATTTATGACCTGCTAGGATTGGTAGTCCAGGTCCTCGGTAGTTTAGTTGAGATTTATCTCACTTTGTGTATTTTAGAGCCTGAACTTGGGTACTCATGGTATTTAGTCAAATTTCCTTTAAGACGAACTCAAAATTGAACCAAAAGTTCCATTTTCCCTGAAACATGGATTTTGGCCTATGTGGACCCTTGATCAGGTCTCAGGAGCTTTCAATGTGGGTTTAGTTAGTTTGGGTTTTTTCAGTTGGCTGATAGTTGAATTCTTGACTTTGGTTAATATTCAAGGATCAAAATATCGAATCAAAAATCCAAATTTTTCTTCAGCTCCAAAATGATGATTTTGGGCTAGTTGGGTCATTCGTGCACTTTCAGAAGTATCCGACCTTATTTTGAGGGTCCATGTAGAGAGTTAGGAAGTTTAACTGTTTCAGCTTCTTTGGTATGGGGGTTTTTTTATCTCAAAGGACCTTTGTTTTTCATTTTGTGGATTACGTTGAGTCTTAAATATGTTTTTCATGGAAGATGCATATATGACTTGTTGTTATTGGACTTCGTCTCAGTTCTGTTCTTTTATTTTGTAATTCTTCCGTTGCAGAAAAATTTACAGTTTCAGGTGTTCAGCATGACTGCATTATTTCTCTTTTTTCTTCCTTAGAGCAATCTTGCTCTATTGGTATAATTTTGATAAACCTTGCTTTCCTTCTTTAGCGTGATCATGGTGGTGAAACGCGATTACACATCATCGTTCCTAGGCATATTTAAGATTGTTTTCTCAAAATTTTAGTCATTCTCACTCTTCTCTCTCGATAGGAATTAATTCTTCTGAGTATCTCATCAAGAAAGTTTAGGTGAATTATACGAAGATCAATCCTAGTTTCCTCCGCTCTTGGTAAGTGTGTTCTCTCATCTAATTTCGTTATCCATATTTATTCCCACCATTGAAGTTCTTGGTTAAGCTTGTCAAAATTTTTATATTTTAGTTGGATTTTTGGTTGTTTCCTGCTGCGTTGAGATTTGTTGCACTCCTTGGCCAAGTTGCATTCAGATTTCTGGTGTAAAAATTCCTCCATTTAAGCTTGTAGTTTTGCAATGTTTTGCATACTATTTCAATTCTTTTAGAGGAATTTGACGCCCTTCCTGCCCTCGGATTGTGCTCATTTTTAGAGCACGGGTTCATGGTGATACTAAGAACCCTATGGTGGAGTTTGTTTTTGGGTCTAGCTAGTGGGTCTTGTGAGCCCGTTTTAGGCCCAATTATCGTCTCAGCCCAGAACCTTGCATAATTTATATCATTGGATTTTCCTTGAACTTCGATCATTATTTCATCAGTGTCAAAACCATTCGAGGTAGTTTACTAACAGTTGAGATGATATTTCAGAGTTTCAGTGCGTTATTCGCCGGAAGACAGGTCGGCTCCATGGGGCTTACTCTATGGATTTAGCTTATATAATTTTACTAAACAACATCGATGGGTTGGGTTCCTAGGTTGATACCTTGACCCTGATTCATTTCTCTGATCTTATTTCATCCCTTTCCTTTTAGACAGCATGGGGTGCTATATGGTGCCTTGACCTAGTACTGGCTTTATGATTTCCATAGGGTGACTCTGGAAGTAGTAGAACACTATTGCATAGGTTGGTTATGGGTTTTTTCCCTCGGGTATGTGTTGGTGTCTTGTGTTTCTAGTTGTAGCTTAGTTGATCCTGTACAGGGCATAAGTTAGCTATAGATAATGCTTTTATTGTTTCATTAATATAGCATGAGAGCCATCGAGCTCAGTTCTGAGAGTGAATTTATGTCTGGGGCCTGGTAGCACCCCTTTGCTTACACTGTTGGGCTGTGGAGGCCAATTTTTTCATAATAAACACTAAATGGGTGATAGTGGAATAAAATTGGATTTCTAATGATAATAATAACATAAGTGACTTCAGTACTTGTCTTAGACTCGATTGCATAACAAGCACCTGGTACTACCCTTTTCTCCTTATTTTAGATCAGGTTTAACCCCCGACACCGGATACTATCATTGACTACTTATGCTGGGACTTGAGCCCGACTTTATTCGACAGTGAGTACAGCCGCTGGCAATTGAGTTTAACTTCCTGCAATAAACGAGTACAACTTTTCAGTACTTATCACACCTACTAATTTCTAGAGCTTGATGATACAATTATATTGAGACACGGAGCGCCCTTAGTTGATGAGATTACATCACGATGAGACCGTTATATTGAGGTATTGTGTGATAGGATATGATATTCTCTTATACTCTGTGATATTTGGATGTGAGGTTATTGTGATGTTAGATATTTTTGCGAGGTTGGCATACCTCATGGACCCTACCCTCTAGGCTATGTGCCAATGAAGGAGGGGTATAGGTCGAAGTAGGGATATAAGGGGTCCAACCCTTCTATGGGTCCTGCCTGCAGGGCTTACGGGTACTGGAGGAGGAGCGTGCACAGGAACTCTAACATCATTATGTATTCTGTACTTGTTTTCTGTATGTACCCCTTGAATGGGAGGCTGACGGTTGAGATACCTTATTTGTACTTTGACAGTCTTCTGACGGATTGGCAGAGTTTTACTGGTTGTACCATTTTTCTTACTAATAGACCTAGTTTTAGTCCTTACTTACTGATTATCCTTATATGGTGGGATATTGTGCATGGATCTATTTGGTGTATCATCTCTTTTCATGTCCGGAGGTTTCAGGTATACCACCCATGTCTCCTTAGTACCGTTGATATCTGCGTTTTCTAATTTATTAATGCGATTTTTGTACTGCTGCAAGGAACCTTGGTACGTTTTTTCTCTCCTAACTGAGTTCCCATTTTGTGCTTTGCTAATGTTAACCATGCCCTATCTTCTTCCTTGCTTCCTTTATATGTGGCTAGCTTTCTGTGCTGTGTTACTTGCTTCTGTGATGTTTCTTGCTTTCATGCTATTTACTGCTTTTATATTTATTATGTGCCTAATGTGTGCCCATAGCCTACTGGGTACTTGTTGCTTTGGGGATTTGTACTCATACTGCACTACTGTTACCCTGGTGTAGATCTGAGTATTAGCACCCAACGTTAATTAGTTATTAGCTGTTTGTGCCTCCTTGCTGTTTTTTCTTTAAGAGATACAGGGTGAGCTTTGGACGTCCGAATGTTATTGCTCTTTTTAGTATTGTATTTTTGTCTCTTTTGTATTTCAGAAACAATATTTGTATTATAGACTTGTACTTGTAGTCTTTATTTTGTGGCTCTATATATACACTCATACCAGGTCTTGGGGAGGTTGATGGTTTTTTTATGTTATTCCACATCTCTGACTTCATCTACTTCTTTTAACTCTATTAT
>JBDJHY010750667.1:0-14395 GCA_039654485.1 Withania somnifera | reverse complement strand
TGTAGTTATGTGCCTGATTTTTGGCATAGTAGCCCTCTGGTTCGGCTCAATGCTCCATGGTTGGCTCGCCTACTGGTGGGATAGTATGTGCCATCATGATTCGAGAAATCGGGCCGTGACAAGCAACCTCCAATTTTCTAATTTCAAAGTCTCCAAAACCCTTAATGATGGAAACATGAATCCTACCCGAATTTGACTTGAATTTCAAAGTATGACTTAAAAACATTAGGAGATCAATTCATAATGCTCAAAACAAAGAACAAACACAAGAAACACCCAGATCCATAAACCTTTTTGATTTTGTGTTTATTTGATCTGTTTGTGATTTTTTTTATTATGATCCTAGGTTTGTAATTTGATGAAACGAATTAAGAGATAAGGATCTAATACCAACTGATGTGGTTTGAGTTACAAATTACAATTGAAATGAGGGAGAAAGAAGAGAAAATAAACATATGCGGGATTCGCACAAATCTATGGGTTTATGGGCAATAAGAGACTCAACACCCTCACCTCCCAAATGAACCCACAAACCAATGAAAAACGAATCAATTAATCAAAGCTAAACCAATTTGAATCCTCAAAATGGGTAACTCGATGATGAATTGAAATGAAAGAAGTTCTGATAAGAAATTAAGAGAATCCACCCTTAATCCACTCAACTTTAAGATTATGCTACAACTAAGCTCAATTGGGAACCCACCCACTACTGATAAACTAAACTATCTTTAAAGCTATCAATTCATATTTCATCAAAACTAAGTAAAATAATGAAAGGCTAGCTATTTATACCAATCTAAGTTTTACTAATTACAATTGGTCAAATAAGTGATCCAACAAGTTAACTTAACCTTTCAAGTTTGGGTCTCATTAAATTTGGCCCTTATAACCTTCAATTGTTTCCCAAGCTATTTTCCAAACTCAGGATTGATCCTTGTAAACATCCGTTGGAGCTTCCTTTAGATTGTTATTGTTTCCTTTGCCTCCGATCCTATTAACTAGACCTTGCAACAAGGTCTAGCATTATCAGAGTTTCCCGATATCACATCATCAAACAAAAGAGTGTCAAAAAGCTTTTAACACTGTTAAGAAGTATTTGTCCAATTCTCCAGTCTAGTTTCCCCAAGGGAGGGGAGCCCATTGATACTACTTTTATGCATTAGATAATTCATTTGGGAGCGTTAAAATGATGAGATAGGAAAGAAAGGGAGATCTATCTACTACTTAAGAAAATATTTCACTCAGTGTGAGATCCGTTATACTCTCCTAGAGAAAACCAATTGTGCTTTGACTTGGACTAATCAAAAGCTGAGGCATTATCTGCCCTCCTATACTACATACCTCATTTCTGGAATAGACCTATTGAGGTACATCTTCCATAAGGCGATGCCTACTGGAAGATTCAAAAAATGGAATATGATTTTGAGTAAGTTTGATATCATATATGTAACTCATAAAGTGATCAAAGGATAAGAAATCATAGACTACCTTACTGAGAACCCATTTGGCGAGCAACCCAATTTATTTTTTACCTATTTTCCAGATAAGGAAGTATGGTTTGTTGGGGAAGACATATTAGAAAGATATCTAGGTGGAAGGTTATATTTTGATGGAGTGGTAAATTTTAAAAGATATGGAATAGGAGCTATCTTAGTTCCAAAACCGTCCATCACTATTCGATAACCACCAAACTTCACTTCCCTTGCACCAACAACACGACAGAATATGAAGCATGCATCTTGGGTCTACAAATCTCCACGGATATGAATGTGCAAGAATTATAGGTGAAAGGTTACTTTGATCTACTAATTCACCAAGTACAAGAAGAATGGATTTCTAAGAACATCAAAATCACCCAGTACATGGAGATAGTGCAAATATTTTACAAATGATTCTGAAAGATAGAAATCAAGAACACTCTTAGAATGCAGAATGATCTCCTGGATGTAAAATCCATCCTCGTAGATATGATCTATCACCCCGATTAATGTTGTATTAATCGAATAAAGATTGCATTAAAGGAACGACTCGCATACTATTTGTAGGTTGAAGAAAAATCAGAAGGGAGACCATGGTACTATGATATAAAAAGAAATCTAGAAGAGAGAGAGTACCTTAAAGGTGCTACAGTTAATTAGAAAAGGTCCACATGAAGCATAACCAACAACTTCTTCCTAAATTGAGTAATTCTTTACAAGAAAATGCTTGATGTAGGATTTTTTAAATGCATAGATTCAACTGAGGACAAAAATATGATTTAAGAAGCATATGAAGGGGTGTGTGGGCCTTGCATGAGTGGTTTAGTACTGTCCAAGAAGATTTTATAAACTGGGTACTTTGGTATGATAATAGAGAGAGATTTCTGCCAATTCGTGCAAAGATACCATCAATGACAAGTGCACGGAGGCCTAATCCAGTTACCTCTACATGATTTAATACCCATGAGCTTACCCTAGAAACTTGTAGATTGGTTAATAGATGTCGTGTGTACTATATAACAACCATCATCCAAAGGAAACTATTTCGTTCTCGTAGAAAATGACTACTTCACCAAATGGGTGAAAGCATCTTCCCACAAAATAGTGACAAAGAAACTAGTAGCCGAATTTGTTCATAGAAATTTGATGTCCTTTTGTTATACCCGAATCAATCAACAACAACAAACAAACTAATTTGAATAGTCACTTGATGAAATAAATGTGCAAGTAGTTTAATATCTCTCACTATAATTCAGTAACATAAGACGAATGGAGCTGTCGAAGTGGCTAAAAAAATCTCAAGAAAATTCTTCGTAAGATGATTAGATGAAGTTGATCTTGGAACGACGCTCTTCCTTATGCTTTACTAGGGTATTGAAAAACCATGAGAACTATAATGGGTGACACCCATATCTTTTGGTCTATGGTACTGAGGATGTGATACCAGTTGAGATGGATACTCTGTCCTCTTGAATAACTCAAGAGTTGGAATTGTGACTTATCCCGTCTAGGGTATGGACTTATGGAATTACAATTTGAAGGCATAAAACCACCCAAATAAAGATCTATATATCTTACCATACAAGGCCTCAAATGGTGACATATGAATACTAGAGTGATAATTGTAGTAGGTGAGTCTACTAATGGAAAAAACTAGTTTTAATGACCTCTAAAGTCTATCACACATGCACGTAGCATGTCCTCCAGAACTTGAATAATCCACTGGAACTCACCATAATTCTAGGGATGAAACCCATATCTAATTGAATGTCCATTTCACATTGCATCTTGCTCCAAAATTGAGATATGAACTGCGTACCGCAACTAAAAACACTATTATAGGAAACCCATATAGTCAAACTATCTGACTGAGGTATCTCTGAGCCAAATTTAACCTCTTGCCTATTTAAGCACCTAGCCATAAAATCTACTATGTCCTTCTTCATGCCATACCACAATAGTTTTAACTCAAGTCATGGTATATATTAGCGGCTCCCAGCTGAATCTAATAAATCAAACTGTGAGCCTTATATAAGATTTGTCTAATCAAATCATTATAGGGACATGAACCCGACCTCTAATCCACAAAACACCCTTCTGATCAAGAATTGACTCCTTTGCCTCACTCTTTAACACCTTATAACAATTGATGCACAAACTTTCATCCTTAAACTAACTCTTACTAATTTTCTCCATCAATAAAGGTCTATCCAAAAAAAAATTAAGGACTCTCCCATCATCAGGAATATGCAATCTTACCAAATTACCAAATTATTGGGTAAACTCGAATAGAAGCAAGATGACTTATACTCACCAACTTCTTAATAATGGCATACTCCACTATATAGTCCTTTCCTAGATGATATAACACGGTCATGTCATAAACTTTCAACATCTCCAAAAACTACCACTTCCTAAAATTTATCTCTTTGGCTGTAAATATACTAAATACTCCTATGTTAAGTAAACACCTCACAATGCACCTTGTACAAGTAATTTTTCTACAACTTCAAAACAAAAACCATTGTCTTCAACTCTAGATCATGAATAGGATAATCCTTCTTATGGGTATTAAACTATCTCGAAGCATAGGCAACTATTTTCCCTTTCTACATCAACACACCACTAAATACAACGTTTGAAACATAACAATACACATTGAAGCCTTCACCCTCAACTGTAAAAGTCAAGATAGGTTTACATGTCAACCAAGCCTCAAGATTTTTGAAGCTCTCCTCACACTTGTTGGACCATTGAAACACCATATTAATCTTATTCAATCAATTCAATGGAGAAAAAAATAAAAGAAAAGATCTAAAAAACTCCTATAATATCCAACCAACCCCACAAAACTCCAAATCTCAGTTGGTAAAGTAGGCCTCATCCATTCATAAACCACGTCATTTTTGGCTCAATTGACTATCATACCTTTTTTGGACATTACATGTCCTAAGAATGAAACTGAACTCAATAAGAAATCATACTTTAAAAACATTGTATATAACTTCCCATGCATCAACCTCTGTAATACAATCCTCAAATATCAAACATGACTTGCCTTGGTCCTGGAATACATAAAGATATCATCAATGAACACAATAACAAAATAATAAACCTTTGGGAGGCTAACTAAATAGGAGCACTTCATCCCTACTCAGTCTTTATACAATACAAGAGCTGGCTCATATCTACCTTTGGGAGGTGGATTGGTTGCATAGGGTCTCAATGTCCATTATCTCTGATTGGGGCACTCATTTTACCTTACAGTTTTGTAGGAATATTCAGTGCGGGGTTGGGTACTGAGGTTTAGTTGAGTATATTATTTCACCCACAGACCGATGTATCAGTGCGAATAGACCATTTAGGTGTTCAAAGATATGTTGGTGGAATGCGTGTTAGATTTTGGAGGTGAGTGGGATCAATATGTGGCATTAGAAGAGTTTTGCATATAATAACAACTACCATTCCCACATTTGATGGCACTATTCGAGGAATTATATGGCAGTTGGTGTAGCTTGCCTATTGGTTGGTTCGATGATTTTTAAGCTAGGGTTCATACTACAGACTTACTTTGTGACTCTATTGACCGAGTTCGGATGGTTCAGGATAGACTGCGAGTAGTACAAAGTAGGAAGAAAAGCTACATAGACCATAAACTTTGTGCCTTAAAGTTTGGGGTTACTGATAGAGTCTTTCTACATGTATCTCCTATGCGCATTATGATGAGATTTTGTAGCTAAGGAAAGCTTATAATTTTCCAAGGCTTTATACGATAGCAAGTAGAGACTAAACTTGAATCACCTTGTGGACCGCCATATAGATATATGGTATGAAACATATATCACAGTACTGACTCCTTTCTAGTAGGGAGCATATGTCTTATAAAATAAATATTGTGCAGATGATAGTTCAGAACTCATATTGAACTTTGAGTTCACAAATCTACTTAATCATTTTACTCTTCAGAACTCACATCTAGCATAAAAATATATTCTCATTTTAATCAAGAATTTTGGAAAGAGTTGGAGATATTCTCTACCGTTTGGCCTTTTATTCTATGTTTTCATATATTCATCTATTTTTTCATGTTTTAATGTTGTGGGAATATATCTTGGATGAGTTTCATGTTATTCGTTGGGATTTGGTTCAATGAGATGAGAGTCTGTCGGTTGTTGAGGATCCAATTATGGTTCTAGCTCATATCGGAAAGTTGAGGTCTAGGGAGATCCCAGTAGTTAAGGTACAATTGAGACATCATCTAATTGAGGAGTCTACCTGGGAGATTGTTGAAAGTGCAATACGGACTCAATACTAGCAGTTGTTCGAGTCGTCAGGTAATTTGGATTTTGATGAAATACCTTTTAGTATTGGATGTTTTAATGACCCTTATGGTTATTCTGTGCTTTGCATGATATCTTGTGTTTTAGAAATTTTTGGAAAAAATTCCCTATGTAATTTATGACCTACTGGGACTGGTAGTCTAGGTCACCATTAGTTCAGTTGAGATTTATCTCACTTTACCTATTTTAGAGCCTGAACTTAGGTACTCATTGACTTTAGTCAACTTTCCTTCAAGACGAACTCAAAATTGAATCAAAAGTTCCATTAGCTCCGGAATGTATATTTTTGGCCTAGGTGGACCCTTGGTCAGGTCTTAGGATCTTTCAATATGAGTTTAGTCAATTTGGGTTTTTTCAATTGGCTGATAGTTGAATTCTTGACTTTAGTTAATACTCAAGGATCAAAACATCGGATGAAAAATCTAAATTTTCCATCATCTCTAGAATGGTGATTTTGGGCTATTTGGGTCATTGGTGCACTTCCAGAAGTATCTGGGCTCATTTTAAGGGTTTGTGTGGAGAGTTAGGAAGTTTAGCCATTTCATCCGCTTTGGTATGTGGTTCTTTTATCTCAAAAGACCTCTGTTGGTCGTTTTGTAGATTATGTTGAGTCTTAAATATGGCTTTCATGGAATATGAATATCTGATATGTTGCTATTGGACTTTGTCTCGATTTTGTGCCCTTGTTTTGTAGTCTTCCATTGCAAAAAAATTTACAGTTCCAGGTGTTCAACGCGATCGCGGTATTCCTCCTTTTTCTTCCTTAGACAAATCACGCTCTATTAGTGTGATTGCGATAAACCTTGTTTTCCTCCTTTAGCGCGATCGTGGTGGAGAAGCATGATTACACATCATAGTGCCTAGGCATATTTAAGATTGTTATCTTGAAGTTTCAGTCATTCTCAATCACTCACTCTCACTCTTCTCTCTCTGTAGGCTATAATTTTACTGAGTCCTATAGGCAGATTGGAAAAATGGCATATGATTTTGAGTGAATTTTATATCATACATGTATCTCATAAAGTTACCAAAGGACAAGTAATCGTAGACCACCTTACTGAGAAATAGGTTGATTAGCAGCCCAATTTATTTTATACCTACTTTTCAGATGAGGAAGATGGTTTGTTGGGAAAGACATATTAGAAAGCTATCCAAGTTAAAGGTTATATTTTGATGGAGTGAATTTGAAAGGATCTGGAATAGGAGCTATCTTAGTGTCCAAACTCGGCCATCACTATTTGATAACTACCAAGCTTTACTTCCTTTGCACCAATAACATGATAGAATATGAGCATGCATCTTGGGTCTGCGACTCTCCATGGATATGAATGTGTAGAATATGAGCATGCATCTTTGATCTACTAATTCACCATATCCAAGGAGATTCGATTTCTAAGAACATCAAAATTTTTACAAATGATTTTTAAAGATAGAATTCAAGAACACTCCTAGAATGCAGAATGAGCTCCTAGATACGCAATCAACCTTTGTAGATATGATCTAGAACCCCAATTAACGTCACATTAATCGAATAGAGATTTCATTAAAGGAATGACCCTAATACTATTTGTAGGTTGAAGAGGAGTCAGATGGGATACCATGGTACAATGATATAAAGAGAAATCTAGAAGAGTGAGAGTACCTTGAAGGTGCTACAGTTAATAAAAAAAGGGCCATATGAAGCATAACCAAATATTACTGAATGGAGGAATTCTCTACAAGAAAATGCTTGATCTAGGATTTTTCAAATGCAAGGATGCAACTGAGGCCAGAAAAATGATTCAAGAAGCACATGCAGGGTTGTGTAGGCCTCATATAAGTGTTCTAGTACTATCCAAGAAGATTTTATGGATTGGGTAATTATGTATGACAATAAGAGAGATTTCTGCCAATTCGTTCAACGATTCCATCAATTCCAAGTGCATAGAGCCCCGATCCGAGTACCTCCACATGATTTACTAGCCATGAGATCAACCTGGCCACTTGTAGATTGGTTAATGGATGTCGCTGCCCCATAGCATCACCAACATCTAAAAGAGACCATTTCATTCTCTTAGCAAATGACTACTTCACCAAATCGGTGAAATCATCTTCTTACAAAGCAGTGACAAAGAAAGTAGTAGACGAATTTTTTTTTGCGAAAATTTGATATGTCCTTTTGGCATGCCCAAATCAATCATTAACAACAATAGAACCAATTTGAACAGTCACTTGATGAAAGAAATATCCGACTAGTTTAATATCTCTTACCATAATTCAATAATATAAGATGAATGGAGCCATCGAAGTGGCTAAAAAGAATCGCAAGAAAATTCTTTGAAAGATGATTAGATGAACTTGACCTTGGAACAACTCTTTTCACTATGCTTTACTAGGGTACCGAAATCTATGAAAACTTCAATGGGTGCCACCCCATATCTTTTGGTCTATGTAACTGAGGATGTGATACCAGATGAAATGGATACTCCGTCCACTTGATAATTCAAGAGTCAGAATCGGCTAATGTAGATAGGTCCAATCACGTTGTGAAAATTTGGCTCTGATCGATGAAGAGAAGATGAATACCATATGGACTAAAAAAATTAACTCAGATGTTGTCAAGAGATACTACGTCTAGGTTAATGTATTTCCCACTATGACAACATTTATATTTATATTTCTCAATATAATGAGGTTTGGTAACTTCAATATTCCCTATCAACTCTATATGAACTATGTTCAACCTGAATTCCCGAAGAAAGGATATGTAGGAGGCCTAGCAAATTTAGTCACCCTGTTTGTTATCTTTACAATTTCATCAACCCCTCTTTAATGAGAGAACTACGTTTGACATGATTATGTCATGACCCGAAAACCGAGTTGTGATGGCATCTATTTCCCACCTATAGACAAGCCTAACCTCATCCTATAACTAATTGATGGTCTAGAACCAAATACCAAAATAGAAGAGAAGGGGAAGAAGAGAAGAAAAAGAAGAAGAGACAAAAAACATAACAAAAAGTAAATCCCGCATAACATGATATCGTGGTTGTCGAGAATATATTTAAAGAATAATACAAAATAAAACCCACAATGGGGAAAAATATACTAAAAACAACTCTCTATAATCCATCTAGGACAACTCAGAAGACAGAAGAAGATCTGGTCAACAAGCATGCCAACTGCTCACCATATCTCTTGGAATAGCTCTGAACTATCTAGAATGATTGTGTCCGCCTGCTGAATCGTATCATGACCTAGGTCAAAAAAAGATGCAAAAGTGTAGCATGACTACCAAAAAAATATGTACCCCTAGTAGGCATCATAGGCTGACCAGGAAGAAGTAAGCATCATTAAGTTAAAAAACGATGATAAGCAAATAGGACAATAACATGTAATGAACAAACAAAAAAGGTTAACTATAGTAGTAACTAGTAAGTGTGGTGAAAGGTCAGCTATTAGTGTGTGAAAACAATGTCCTGAGTCATAGAAAAACCATGAAAATCTTGACACATAACTGGAGCTCCAACTTAACCACTACAGGGAAGAACCATAAAGGAGAATACTATAAAAGTAAGGAAATAATCCAACCAAAAACAACAAGTAACCATAAGAATTCTAGCTAGAAACAAAGCACATCAGCATATAAGTAACCCAACGAGACCCCTACCCCCCACTCCCTGTAACTAAAAGGTGCAAACAAGCGCAAAGTATGAAATGCAAAGGGGTGCTGAAAAGTAAATTGCCCATATGCTCCCTCCCTAGTATGTAACTGTAACAACCCAAAATTCGGGTCATGATGGTATCTATAACCCTTCGATATACAATCCTATCCCTACAGCACGGAGATACTCATAATAGTCATAATCAACAAATCAGGTAAATACATAGTCAAATACATATAACAGCGGAAGCAGAAGAAAATGCATAAACCCAAATCCCAAAACCTAGTATCAATGACACATGAAACTACTACACAGGATATCCAAAAGAAGAATATATAAAATACAACTCCAACAAAATAACACTACAGCTCACGTACTATGAACAAAATAAAGCAGGCTAAAATAATAAGGAAGCCTCGATCAGCTCGAATATCAAAGCTTACCATAGTCACCACAAATAAGAAGTGTCTGCCAAGCATGATCTCAGCATCTCCGATTACCCTTACTTGTATCTGCACCATGAAAATGCTACAGAAGTACAGCATGAGTACCAACACAGGTACCCAGTAGCATTATAGGCCAACCGGCTAAAATAAAAATATGAGTAAGAAATGGCAATGAAAGTAAAATAGGTTTATAATAGTAAGAAAAAAGTAATAAAAAGCTAGAGTGACAGGAAAGGTTAGTAAGGAATGAAATATATCTACCATAGGGGATAAGTACAATAACTATGCAGATAGCCTAAGCACGACCATCATATAGGGAGAATGACCAACTACTTCGCAGAACCCCAAATCAAAAAATAAAGGGAGCTTACCCTAACTCCATCTAAGTGCCAAACTAATATAATCAAAAACATACCTCAAGTAATAAATCGTAAATGAAAATGAAACTAACTATAGAATAGGAAATAAACACACAAAACCTACTTGATGCCCTATCCCATCACTAGGCATAAACAACACAACAAACCTACCGTGATTCCCCCTTAAGATTGATGAGCACAAATAATGTGAGAATGAATACATATGGGTACTAAAAAGTAAATCTCTATAGTTCCATCTCGTACCAAGGGTCTCTGTCCCAAATATGCCAATCCCGAGGGTTTACACCCCATCAGTGCCAATCTCAAGGTCTATGCCCCAGAGGACCGTGCCTATAAATTAAATATAGGGTCTATGCCTTGAAAGACCGCGCCTCTAAATTAAATGCAGGGTCTATGACCCAATAGTGCAAATCCTAGGATCTATTCCCCAAAAGACTATGCCTCTAAATCAAATGCAGGGTCTATGCCCTATCAGTGCCAATCTCAGGGTCTATGCCCCGGAGGAGCGCGCCTCTAAATTAAATGTAGGGTCTATACCCTAATAGTGCCAAATAGTCCCACACAGTGCTGATAGTGTCTCAAGTAACTCTATGACAGTTTAAAAACCTTATTTTTTTATGTTCCGAAAATATTTCTATAACACTAAGTGGTTGTGTTATAATTATATGTAAAAGTAGTAAAACCTCCTTTTTATCAGCTAATAGGTTAGGAAAAACTTCAAGTTTTAATGAACTCTGAGTATACCAATACCTTAGCCTCGGGTGGTACCCGTGCTTAACTACTAGAACTCATAATATAAAATGCATGATTCCAGTGTAACAATAACACCAAACAATAAAATAGGAGAAATAGCAGTCTAAGATTGACCAAAGGCCACAAGCTAAGAACTCAACTCACACTCTCATCATACGATGGATCAATAATCAAGAGGGTCTGTGGTCAGCAATAAGGCTAGTAAAAGAAAATACAACCCATCACCCTTCACGTCCCATCATGTAACACCCTTAAAGCAAGTAGGTAAAGATAAATTATCTAAAAAAAGGCGTCCAACCTAACAACCATCCACAAAGCTAGCCACACCAACTACTATACTACAGTAAAACACTTTATAAGGAAAGTAAACCTAGCCTATAAAGGCACAGATGAGAATCCTTGAAATGCGTGCAATGAGGGCCCGAAGCTCCAAACACAACCAAAAACACCAAAAACTTTCAAACTATTAATCTAGCAGTCAATACATAAAGAATGAGGCCCATATTTCTAAGTGCAATTCGGGCCAAAAAATGGGTCTAAAAAGGGGATATAGGCCATGCGACATGAAAAAATAATCTAAAAATACAGGCACGAAGGCCTCAACTCAAGGAATGTGAGGTTCAAATTTGAGCTCAATTAAACCACTGGAAGGTCCATAATTGTCCGAGATAAGTTTATGGAAAGGTGAAAAATATTATATCAACCAAAAAGATGAAACGCGAGAATCTATGTACTGAAAATTGAATGTAATTTGATCACAATGTGAAAACAAGAACGGTACACTAGTAAACAACTTGAAAACTATTGAGAATTAGAAAGAAGAGGCATAAATTAATTCGATCCATTAATGGAGGAATTTCATGCTTTTAGGAAGCAGAGAACGCACCTACAAAAGGCGAGAGATCAAGGTTAACCTCCCCAAGAATTCCTTTAGCACCAATACCAAGCTTTAGAGAGAAGGAGGGAAGTGAGAGAAACAGATAAGAGGAAAAGGGCTGAAATATTGAGGTTTACTGTTATTTAAATGAACATGATGAAACGTGATAGTACTAAATCACCACGATTGTGCTAATAAGAAAAAAAACACAAAAAGGGAGGAAAACCTAAATTACCGCAATCACGTTGAGTACTTGGAATCTGCAAAAAAATCTACAACAGTAAAACTTCCTTCGAAGGCACAAAATTGACATGGAGTTCAACAACAACAAATCAAATATGCATTTTGAGTGAAAAACATATTCCAGACTCAAAGGAATCAACGAAAAGACAATTGGAGTTCGTTTGCATGAAAAGTATCCCAGAAAAAAATAAACCAAAAGGAGCAATTTTCCAACTTTCTACAAATGACCCAAAACTAGCTCGCACACCTCAGGAGGTGAACCAGGGTCAAACTACCCTAATGTCACTATTCTGGAGATGATGGAATCGTAGGACTTCCTATCTTACACTTCGATCACCAAAAGATCACCCATGCTACAAAATAAGCTTTGGCTGAACTAAATTTCTATAAATAGATCAAACTCCAAATGAGCACCCCGAAACACAAGTTGAAGGTCCATCTAGACCAAAATCAACATTTTGGAGCTAACAGAGCTGTTGGATTTCAATTTTGAGGAAAAGGAAATTCACTCTCAAGTTCCACCATTTCAAGGTTAAGCCTCCAAAATAAGAAAATTGAGATAACATGCTATAGAACTACCGAGGAACCAAACAAACAGTCCCAACAAGTCTTAAATGATTAGGGCATCTAATTGGAAGCTTTAAACATGAAAAAGCTAAAAGGAAAGTAAATGACCAAACGATTCATTATAACATACACCATTAAATAGGATTTTTATCCTATAAAGTCAGGAAAAGAGTAGTACCTATAGGCTCGAAAAGATGTGGATATAGGCAGCCTCCTCGACTGGTCAATGCACCCAACAGTCATAAAGGACTGTTGGGTGCCTACGATACCAAACTCGAGGGGATAAAGCCTACGATATGTGTAGTACTTTTTCCTGCTCTGTGTTTCCTAAAGTCTATCTTGAATAAGTTTGAGTTGATCAACAGTATCACAAAGACTATAAAAACTCTGGGGTCGAACTTCTTCGCTAAAAAACCAACCAACTGAATACTAGAGTGATAATTGTTATTATACAAAAAATCCACTAAGTCCAAATGCCTATCCAAAATGCCGCCAAAATAAAGAATACATGCCCACAATATATCCTGAAGAACCTGATAGTCCACTCGGACTGCCCGTCGGTCTACGGGTGAAAAGTTGTACTCAAATCAACCTCGATACTTAGTTCACTCTAAATCGATCTAAAAAATCACAAGGTAAACTGCGTACCCCTAATGTATATAATGGACAGTGGAACTCCATTGATCCTGACCACCTTAGATACATACAACTTGGCTAACCTCTCCACATCCCAAGTAGTGCATCGACAGGAAATTAGCTAACATGGTTAATTGGTCCATGATGACCCAAATACAATCATGGCCTCTAGAATTTTGGGGAAGGTCAAAAATAAAGTCCATAGTAATCCGTTCTCACTTCTATTAAGGAATTGGGAGTCTCGACATCTCATCGCCTGATCTCCGATGCTCAAAATTTACCTACTGATAGTTCAAAATCAATACACAAAGGACATTACATCTCTCCTCATACCCTGCCACCAATAGTGCTACCTCAAATTATTGTACATCCTAAAGATATTTAGGTGAATAAAATACCTGGACCTATGAGTGTCGAGCAATAAGGTCAATATCAAGCCACCAACTCTTGAAATGGATAGGAGACCATGAACCCATAATATTCCATCAGAGTCTAATGTTTCCTAATTAAAATCACCTTACAGAACTATCTCTCTCATTTGAACCAAGCGAGATTTCTCATACTGATGCTGGTGAATCTAATAGAACAAGGACGATATGGACTCGATATAGGAAACAAACCTCTTTGTCACTAGGAGATCGAACCTAACAAGCATTTTTCTAAGGACCAAATGTCCCGAGCCAACAACTTCTCCAAAATAGACACAGAATCTAGGCTACCCATACTCACTACTTTTCGGTTCAAGGCACCAACAACCATATTAGCCTTACCTAGATGATAAATAATGCTCAAGTCGTAGTCCTTCAGGAACTCAACCTGCCTCTACTGTCTCAAGTTAAGCTTTCTTTGACTCAGGTTATACTACAAACTACGTTGATCAGTGTAAATCTCGCAATGTACTCCATACAAATAGTGCCTCCAGATTTTAAGCGCAAAAACTACCGTTGCCAACTCCAAGTCATGGATGGGGTAGTTACACTCGTGATCCTTCAGCTGCCTCAATGCATACGTTATGATATGACCCTTCTGCA